>APFE030741184.1:36248-54980 GCA_000404065.3 Pinus taeda | reverse complement strand
AAATATTTTAACTATATAATTAAACACCATTAATACTGAAGTAAAATTTTATAAAACCTAGATACTAAAAACAATTTTTTCAAGATATTATTTTAATAATATGTGATTATATATTTACTTAGACATCTTTGAAGGAGAGATATGTGATTATATATTTACTTAGACATCTTTGAAGGAGAGATTTAGGTTGGCATTGTAAGCACTCATTCCGTGAAAGCTTGAAGGGGAGTATTAGCTGATAAAAATCTAAGTGGGATTGAAGATTATAAGAATAGTTTATATGAAAATATTCATAATCAATATATATGTAGAATGATAACTAGATTCATAATCAGATATTTATGCAAAATTCATGTGTATTAGATGTAACCAACCACCCTATGTGCAATGCTAGTGATATAATTTGTATCATTTATGTATATGTGTGTCATATTTTCTCCTTTGAGTGAGTATTTCACATATTGGGAATATTATTGTGAGTAAGAATGATTTTGTGAAATGAGTATATTTAGGTTTATCGAAAAGTTATAGTGCAGGAATTTTATATGGTATTAGTGATAAAGATATCAACGTGGATATCATTGTGTGGTATTTTCATTATGTATTGGTCATATAAAATACATATTAGGGTGATATTTAGGTCCTTCAATGCATTCTTGCATTTAAGTTAGACATTTAAATTTTTCTTTGTGAAGCCAATAGGTTGGCTAAGGAAATGGAGGATATGTCACTCAAAGTTGTAGAAATCAGGAAATTGGAAGAGAAAGTAAACAGTATGGAGACAGACTATAAGCTTGCTCAAATTATGAATAAGGAGGAACAACAAAAGGTAGAAAGGTTAACAGAGAAGATAAAGAAACTAGAGAAAGAAATGACTCTAGGTGAGCCATTGGGATAGGAAAAAGAAAAACTGTGGGCTAATATCATTGACTCTGTTAATGATATTTGGCCATCCATTTAGGTAATTTTTTAGCAGATTGATCTAGTTAAAGTGGCCACAGAGGCAATTCAAAAGGTCAAAACAAATCTAGAAGGGATGCCAGAAGAGGCATCCAGGATCATCGACTTTTTGAATTCCAAAAATAAATATGAACAGGAATAATTGGATATTAGTGACAAGACAGGCAAAATCCTAGAAGTAAGAAGAGTCGTTACTGAAAGGAATTTGATGCACAACTTGGAAGAAAAGTGTCAGACTATGCAGCTTTCTATTGATAGATTTAAATTCAAATTTGACACTTTGATACAAAAAGGTTTACCAAGTCCTTTGGTAATTAATGACAAATTGATGACACAAGAGGACTACAACAGAAAGCTCAGGGAAATAGCTAAAACTCAAGTCAACAATTCCACCATCCACAACACAACAAAATGGGGGATGCCCTCTGGTAAAGTCCTTTACCAAGCTTTGGAAAACTTGTTTTACCTCCAGCATGAGGTAAAACACCTGTTTGTAAATAAGACCACATTTGTTAAATATAGAGAGGTTGATGAGGTCTTCAAAAAGTTGAAGAACATTTAGTTACCAATTGAAAAGAGATGGGAAGAGCTCACTGACTTACTTTAATTCAAAGTAAGTCCAACAATTAACATAGTTGGTAAAAACAGAAGGGTAAAGTAAATGGGTAGTTGTCCCAATCAAAGAGTATCAGAGTCAAAGAGTATCAGTGAAAGAAGATAAGTCGAAGAGCATCAGATGACAACTAAAAGATCAATCAGCTAAATATCAAATGAAATTAGATATAATAGTGCCAGAAAGCAATTAGTTAGAAAGGTGGCATTACCTTTTAAGGATTATATATTTTTTCCCTAAAATAAATCCCAAGTTAGTTTGGGATATTTTGTAAACAATTATGTATAAATAATTCATAATTCGAAGTATGTATGGTGGATTTTACTAGACATTTCTATAGACTTTTTGATCAAAAAACCCAGAGGGTTATTGTATCATTTGCTGAGCCAGTAAAATGGATTGATAAATAAATATCAGATATTTCAAAGGGTTCATGTGTTGAGCGAAACTTTAGAGAAGTATTCTCATGTGCTATTGTTATTTTTCTCAAGTTATTCATAATATTTAATGTGTTTCTGAATCTAAATGTTATAACTAGAATAATACTTCAGAATTTGTTTAATTACACTCATTCTCAACAGTTATACATTTAAATGTTTTTTGCTAATATCTAAGTTAAAGAATTTTTAATTTCTCCTTGGTTTAGATTGATTTCTCGAATATCTAGGTTAAAGGATCCTTAATTGCCCTTTGATCCCGATTACACCTTCATTCCTCATTCATTATTCGGTTTGAGAACCCTTAATTTATCTCTCACTCCTAGTGAAACCCTTTCACCCCTCGGTCTCAAAAATCTGGAAAACGCTTTGATATCTTCAACTTTGAACATTCCCTTTGGTGAGTTAAACCAGTTTTTCTTCCTTATTGTTTGACTCCATAGCCCAATGGTCTAAAAGATATCATTTTATCCATCTGTATAAGTAATCCTGCCACCCAATCTCAAATACAAATCAAAATCCCAAGAAAAATCATAACTAGTCTAAAATCAAAACAAACAAAGTTAAATCATAAAGAGAGAGCCCTCTCTGAGTCTAGGTTGGCTAGAACCTATGCTCCAAAGTTGGTTAGTGGTTACCTTGGAAATTTCTTTCTTCTGAATAGCTTCTAGAGAAAATTACTGAGTGCTAACATAGTGATGACTCTAATGGGGAATCAGATCCTCAGTCTATATAGAACTTTAAGAAAATTCTAATTTACAATTTAAGCCTCTTAAAGTCATTTGTTAGAAGTTGTTCTTAAAAAATTCCACAAAAAATATTTAAAATTTTGAAATTATGGCTTCTAGGAAGACTCATTATACTAGGACTAATCCAAATCCAAACCCTGACCTAGTAGTTGATAATCCAAACCTAATTTCAAGAAAATCTAAAAAGGAAGAAGGTCAGGTCAGCAATATACCATTAGTTAAATCTAATTCGTGCCTTGATGATTGGTTAGATTTTGAAGAACTTCTAATTGATTTACCATTTGATTTATCATTGTTTAGAACAAAATATGAAAGCGCAATTTATGAAACTATTTTAGATGTTGAGTTTATTGCATATATTGAAGTTCAACAAGCTAATAAATCAATTGGTGACGACATTCTAAAATCTCCTTAGTCATCTATCATTACTACCATTACCCTTGATCTTTCTTAACAATCTTCCATTACTTTAGATTCACCATTATTCACCTCAACTTCATCCATATTATCCTTTGAAATTCATCATTCACACCCA
Source organism: Pinus taeda (assembly GCA_000404065.3). Classification (NCBI taxonomy): domain Eukaryota; kingdom Viridiplantae; phylum Streptophyta; class Pinopsida; order Pinales; family Pinaceae; genus Pinus; species Pinus taeda. The sequence goes on along the minus strand of APFE030741184.1, from coordinate 51,686 downwards.
TTTATACCTTCACTCCCTCACCAAACTATCATTACTCATTCATCATCTACTAGCCCCAGTATTTATTCCACCATAACTGGTACATCTGCCAGTATTCCCATTCCATCCACAAACACACCTATTGTATCATCTAACATCCCTATTATATTTGTAAGTTCCTCATCCACTGCTGCATCATCTACAAGTATTTCAACCTCACATCTCAGTTAATCCCAACGTACAACTATGTTAGCCAGATATGCTCCCTTGAACATTAATGTAGCCCTATCTCCTATGCCAGTAGATTACCAAAGTAAAATTGTTCAATTTGATGGCACGAAACATTATACTGCACAACAACATGTTAATAAGATCATAGATTACTTTGAGTTGCACGAAATTGACATAGATGATGTTAAAATGAGGTTGTTCGCCCAGACTTTAGCTGGTGATGTTAGGAAATGGTTTAGATCATTTCTTACTAGTAGTATTGATAGTTTAGATATGTTTTACTAGCAATTCTTGAATAGATGGGAGAAGAAAAAGAATACCCTGCAAATACTTTCAGAATATGATAGTATAAAAAGGGGACCTAATCAAACTATTCAAGATTACCACACTAGATTTAATAACATATATAATGCTATACCAGTTAACCTTAGACCCCACCAGATTTAGCCTTAATAAAATTCCCTAATGGTTTTGACACTGACATGGCATTCCAACTTAGGGAAAGAAACCCCCCAACATTAGAAGAAATGCAAAGTGTAGCAGTTAGTGGAGAAGCTAATCTATTAGCTAAAAGAGCTAGAGTTAGGAATGAAAGAAGAGTAACTATAAAAGACGAAACTTCATCATCAGACATTAAAATAGATAATTTAGCCAAAAGTATGGAAAGATTAATGGATAGGTTAGATAACATAGAAAGGAAACCCCAATGGGATAACCAGCAGGGTCCTCAAGTTAGAAACCTAAATTTTAGGAAAAAACAAAACACTAGAAAACCTAGGGAAACTGGGCCAAATCAAAACATCAGACAACCTTTTCAAGAAAACTATGCTAAGAGTTACCATCGAGAGGATCTATATCAAGACACACAAATAAAATTAATGGGAATAAAGAATGAAGACCCTGTTTTTTTTACTATAAACAGGGATATGACTCTTCCATCTTTAAGGTTCATAAATAGTATAATATTAGGATAAAAAAGAATGTTGATGTCCCTAATCAAACTAAGAAAACAACACAAAATAAAACTAATAAATAAAAGAAGCCCCTACTTAAAAAATACTCCAAATTCTCCCTGGGGAAAACCCAAAACCTTCTAGTCTTAGAATTGTAGACATAACCCCTGATCAACCTTCTTCATCCACTTCAAATCAAGTTGTTCCACCTAAGAAGCCAATAGACAAAGCTCAAAACACTAGAACCGAGGTCTCACAAAAAGAGATACCCAATGAAGAAAAAGAAGACAAATCTACTCAAACCTTTGCCCCAAGAATTCAAAACCTACAAATAGAAAAAATCTCTCTGCCATTCAACTTAAGAACAGAGACATCCAAACTAAAAATATCAGTTCCTTTAACAAAACTGATCAAAAATGAAAATTTCAAATCACAGATAACCCAAACTTTAAACATTGCTGAAAAATCAGGATTCAGTTAACCTGTTTGATGACCAACCAGAAATCATATTTGGTCTAGATGTTAATGGCAAACCACAAGAAGGAGGAGTTCCACCTTTTTACATTAGCCTTAATATCCATGACAAAATTCTGCATAACATAATGTTAGATTCTAGGGCATCTCACAACTTAATGCGAAAAATAGTGATGGAGAAATTAAACCTAGACATTACAAGACCTTACAAAGATTTATTCTCATTTGACTCGAGTCAGGTAAAATGTGTAGGATTGATTAAAGATATGCGTGTCAATTTAGTCCAGTATCCTGCCAAAAGCATCCTTATGGACATTTTAGTTGTTGATATCCCACCAAAGTATGGCATGCTATTATCTAGATCATGGGGAGCCAAACTTTAGGGATCTTTACAACTAGATATGTCATATGCAACAATCTCAGTTTTTGGTCAACCTAAGAAATTATACAGAGAAACCTTAATGAAGTATATGGTAAGTAGCTAGGATCGGTCTCAAAACTTTCGTATCTACTCCGTACACTCTCATATGGATTCTTTTATCCTTTATAATACTCATCAAAAACAAGAGAAAATTGCAGTTCGTGCTACTAAAGAACCAAATGAAATTGCAATTTCTAAAAAAAATGAAACAGACCAAACTACAAAATTATTAAATGAACAAAACAGTAAGATTGTTGTAGTTGATGAAAAGTTTGTTACACCAAATAGTGTAACTATTGATCATGAAATGTTGCGCCATTTAGATTTTGATGGGTCAGTCAATAGATTAGGAGTAGGAGTAGGAGTTTGGATATATAATTTAAGAAATTATTATTGAGAAGGTCATGCCCATAGATTAAATTTCAAATGTACTAACAATATGGTTGAGTATGAAGCCTTAATTTTAGGTCTTAGGTTAGTTAAAAATCTAGGAGCTAAAAGAGTTTCTTTCATGGGAGACTCTGAACTAAATGTAAAGCATATTAATGGTGTATATATTAAGAAATACCCTAGATTAGGTTGTTATAGGGAAACTATTGTAGAATTACTTAACGCTTTCCTTGAAACAAAGCTGCAATAATTCCTAGAAAGCATAATATGCAAGCCCATAGTTTAGCTATGTTTCCCAGTACCTGTAAATTACCTTTCCAACCCAACCATCAGTACACTGCTAAAGTTAGGCATAGACTTGCAATTCCAAATAATTTAAAGAATTGGAAAATATTTTTTGATGATAAACAAATAAATAACTTTTTGATTTTAGAGGAGGAATTTAGCAATAACAATATATACACTGATACATCAATAGATCCTGACGTTAAAAACGAAATAGAAATAAATGAGATAGAAGGTAATGAAATAAATAGATTCAACCCTACTAAATTCATGAAATCAGATGTGAATAACTTAGAGCAAATTGAGATTGATGAAATAATCAGTGAAGAAACCAAAGTAATTAATCTCAAAGATAATATCTTACCTAACGGATTAACCCTCCTGGAAGACTTATTTGATTTGAATGATGTTCCTAGGAAGCCTAACATGGAACCTTTAAGGTATGATATCGAAGAATGTAATATAGGCTTAGATAAAAATCCTAAACTCATTAGACTTTCAAAATCATTACCCATAGCCGAGAAGGTGAAATACCTTGAACTATTGAAAGAGTTTCAGGATGTCTTTGTTTGGAGTTACGAGGACGTTATATCATATGAAACCAACATCATCCAACACATAATTCCTATTAAGGAAATTCAAAATCCTTTCAAACAAAAACTTAGGAGAATTAATCCTGTCTTATTACCTGAAATTGGAAAAGAAATAGAGAGGATGTATGATGTCAAAATAATAGCACCAATTAGATTTTCTGATTGGGTCTCAAACTTAGTGCCAACTAGGGAGAAAACTCGTGAGATCAGAGTCTGTGTTGATCTTAGAAACCTCAACAAAGTGTCTCTAAAAGACAACTACCCTCTTCCCAAAATGGACCAAATTTTGCAGAGAGTAGTTGGAGCAACCAAAATCTCATTGTTTGTTGGGTTTTCTGGTTACAATCAAATCCTGGTACATCTTGATGACCAACCCAAAACTTCCTTTACTACTTCTTGAGGCATATTTATGTATGTAAAAATTCCTTTTGGACTAATGAATGCAGGAGCCACTTTCCAGAGGGCTATGGATATAGCTTTTGTAAGAGAAATCCATGAATTTCTTGTAATTTATCTTGATGATATTACTGTATTTTCAAAATATGACAATGAGCATCTAGATCATTTAAGGAAAGTTTTTATTAAATGCATGAAATTTGGTATTTCCTTAAACTCTAAAAAATAATTGTTTGGGTTAGAAGAGGGAATGTTGTTAGGTCACATAATTTCAAAAGATGGTATAAGAATAGACCCTGCTAGAATAGAAGCCATCCTGCAAATAAAGAATCCTAGGAACCTTAAAGAGTTGCAAGCTTTCTTATGCAAAATTAATTTTCTTAGAAGATTTATATCTAATTTAGTAGAATTAATTAAATCATTAAATAACATGCTGAAAAAGGATTCCACCATAAAATGGACTGTTGAAGCTAAAAAAATCTTTTGAAGGCATAAAACTAGCCTTGACCAAAACACCTGTGTTAATCAGTCCTAAATTTGACAAAGATTTCATCTTGTTTTCCTTTGCTTCTGAACATACAATTGTTGCAGTTTTGTTGCAGAAAAATGACCAAGGCTATGAACAACCTATTTCTTTCTTTAGCAAAGCCCTTAAGGATGCCATCCTGAAATATAATATAATGGAAAAACAAGCTTTGGCTTTAGTCAAATCCATTAAGGACTTTAGGGTATACATCTTATATTCTCATATAGTGGCCTACATTCCTAATTCAGTCGTTAAGGACATCCTAACTCAGGATGGTCCTGATGGAAAAAGGGGAAAGTGGATTGCCACTATTTTAGAGTATGATATAGAAATGAAACCTACGAAGTTAATCAATGGCCAGGGTTTAGCGAAACTCATGGCTGAATCGAACTGTTAGGCCTTAGATATAAACTTTATTACAGCTGTAGATAATGAAGAGGAGATGGCAACTCCACCGATCAACCAGACATTTCTTGATTCACCTTGGTATGCTGATATTATTTATGTTTTACTGAATTTACAAGCTCCACCTGAATTATCTAGAACCAAAAGTAGGTTTTTGAAGATGAAATCCTTGAAATTTTGCATATTAGATAATGCTCTATTTTGGAAAGATCATGAAGGTATTCTTATTAATTGCTTGTTAAAATATGAATCTAATAAAGTTATGGAAGAGTCTCATGCAGGTGATTATGGAGGAAACCTTTACTCGAAGACTATGACAGATAAAATCCTTAGAGCTGGGTTTTAATGGCCTACCTTGTTTGCTAATGTCAAAACATATGTGAACTCCTGTCACAAATGCCAAATCTTTGAGGAAAAGAAAAAGCTCTTACCTTTACCCCTCAAACCTATCTCTACAGAAATACCTTTTCAACAATGGGGTTTAGACTTCATTGGTGAAATTCACCAAACCTCCTCTGCCCAGCACAAATGGATCCTCACTACCACAGACTACTTTACAAAATGGATAGAGGTCGTACCCTTAAGGTAAGCCATAGATACTGTAATCATAACCTTCCTTGAAGCCAATATTCTATCAAGATTTGGATGCCCAACTAAGCTCAATATTGATAATGCAGCAGCCTTTAAATCCAAGGAAATGATACATTTCTACAATAAATACCATATCACCCTTGCCCATTCCATAGTCTATTACCCTCAAGGTAATGGACTAGCAAAATCCTCGAACAAAAGCCTAGTAAACATTATCAAGAAATTACTAGAAGACAACAAGAAAACATGGAATAAAAAGTTAGTCAATGCCTTATGAGTAGACAGATTAACTACAAAGAAATCAATTGGTACCTCTCCTTATCAACTTGTATATGGGATTGAAGCTATCTTTCCATCCTCCTTGGGAGTACCAGTAATGAAAATATTTCAAGAGTTGCAGGTTGAACCAAATAGTATTCAAAGAAGAATCAATCAAACTATTCATCTGCAAAAAACCCGAGAGGAGGTCTATGTTTGATCTCAAATTGTGCAGGAAAAAATTAAAAAGATCTTTGACAAAAGAACTAAGGCTGAAGATTTCTACATTGGAGACAAAGTGCTCAGGTGGGACTCAAGGAGAGAAGATAAAGGTAAACATGGGAAATTTGATTTCCTGTAGAAAGGCCCTTATGTCATTTCTGCTTGCAAAGGTAATAATGTTTTCTTCCTAAGAGAACTTGATGGTACAGATGCAAAAGGAGGGCCAGTGAATGGTCGAATGCTAAAACATTATTTTCCACCAGGTTAACCAGCATGTTGCTAATTATAATTTTCCATTGTACATACCTTATTAACCAAGTCTAGTTTGGATTGGATGATTATCTTATAAATTTTAGAGTAAAATCTAAACTTATTAAGGTATAACATCATAGAGTGAAAAATAAAACCATTTGCAAGCTAAGCTAGAGTCAGTCATTTCAAGGCCACTGATCTTCAAAGTTCTCGACATCTTCGAAAATATGCCATCCTCCAGTGGAGCCACTGTTAGGTTCCTATACCAATAGGTGTCATAATTTTGAATTAACTTTTCCTCAAGCTTGTAATACGTACATACTTTACTTTCTGCAAATATTTTTCCATATTTAAAAAATAAAAAGAGGGTATGTCCTAAAAGAATAATCAAAGGACAAAAAGGAAACAAAAGGTCAAAAATAAAGAAAAATGAATATATATATATATATATATATATGAACCCCAAAATAAAACAGACCATGAAAGTGTGCAAGTCCAAATGCCACTATAATTTACTTTTTCATGCAAAATAATGATTGTGTGCAACTTTTTAAAATGTCATAATCCATGATAGTCAAATAATGTAATCTTGACTATTTCATGTTTTAAATTTCATGTTATAGATAGAGAATAAAGTCTAGCCAAAATTTTTAATCTTGGCAGATTAGTAGATAGGTAGAGAAATAAAAATGAGCTCAATAGTTTAATCTGAGCCATTAGAAGAAATAAGGTTAGATTTAGATAGTTTTATTCAAATAAAAAATAAGGTAATAAAGGGTTTTCTAGCTGAAGTACACCCATGCAGAAGAAGAAAAAATGTTAGGGTAAGAAAGGGTAAGTAGAAGAAACTTGCAGAATGGACTATGTGGTCAAAATATTAAGCACTTTTTACATGTTCAAATCATAATGTGCAGGTACATTCATCAAAGTAAAAAGATAAGCAAAGGTGATCTGAACTAACTCCCCCCCCTTCCACAAGATTTCCCCTTTCATGTTTATTAATTTCCCATCATCCCTGAAAATACCCCTTTTCCCCTCCATTTTTACCCTTACTTCATTATTTCATATTTTCCCCTAGAAATTCCCTTTAAGATCCCTTCCCCCTTGTTAAGATCATCATCATCGGCTATAAATCCCCTTTCCTAGGGTAAAAACCCTTCCTCCCCCCTCCTTGTTTTCAAAAGTAATTTTCCCCTTTTCCTAGTAAAAAAACCAATAAATCAACTTATCCTATGTTGAAAAACCCTTTCGATTTGCAAGAACCTGCTTGATAAAACATCTAAACTAATCCCCAATTAGTTTAATTAAACAGGCTTAAAGTGTGCGGACCTCGCCTTAACCATTCCCCCAATCCCCTCACGCATCTTTCCTACACGATCGGCATCTGATTAACACTCATCGCATCCAACGAATATTGCTCCATTTCGTGTGCTTTCCATCCCCAAGCTTTAACGGCCTGATAGCATGTGAAATGGGCAGTTTTTCCCAGGCCCGATTTCACGAGATGGCGCCATTGCGTCATTTCATGTCCCCCCCCAGATTTTACCACCATGCCCCCAAAAGTAGTACGAAAAGGTGAAAAACCATCCTCTCAAAACCAATCACTATTCCTGACCAATTTTGTGATTTCTCTAATTCTTCACCCAATAAATCCCTGCAAACGTTGTTTTCACATTTTTTTCAATCATTTGTATAATCAAAACCTAAGCTTTCTTGCGAACCTGGAATCTAAAAACTGCCAAACAACTACCAGACACCATCTTGCCTCCAACACTCATCCAAAGCCACCACCTGTCGCCTACAACCTAAGACCCTCAACTAAATCCACAACACCAACCTCTGATTCCAGGTATTCTGTAAAGATACACCACATTTACCCCTTTTAATATAAAAAGTTCAATTAATTAAGATTGAATGAACTTAATTTATCTTTTCTACCTGTGAATTAAGCAATTTACACCTAGACCCTTAAAAACCTTGTAAAACCTAGACCACTGGTCAAACCCAGTGAAATCAATTTCCAATTTTTACCTTTGTTTTCAATACAATGTCTACCCACATTTCCCTTATTGTTAAGCCTATTTCAACCCCCCACCTTGACTAAGATCACCTACCCTTAGCTGATAGGGATTTTCAAATTAAAAATACATCCTCCACCTTTGAAAGAATGAAGCTCCACTTCTGGAGCAAAGACAAATTTTTAAGCCATGCTGATGATATTCACCTCTAGGAGTCAAATTTACCCCTCTACTCATTCCCATAATTCCACAGTCTCCCAAACATTGTCCACTATTGTCAGAATTGCTATATCCCCAACAGAGAGTTGTAGTAGCCCCCAATCAACTTCTTCTCTTCACTATCACTCTAGAATCCATCAATCAGATGTTACAAGTCCATCTGAGAAGAGACTTCCAGTTCCCAAATGGAAACAGTGGATGAGCAAGCAGACCGAAGGAAAAGGAGAAAACTGAATCCTGTATCTGAATAGGAAGAACAGGGTGAGGCAAAAGGATTAGAGTCAGAACCATGACCAGATATAATAGGTCAGAAAGGGAAAGAGCCAGAGGAAACAAATAAACCTACCACCTCTAACACATTTGATAGAAAGATAGAAGTCAACAGAGGTTTCTTCCTTTGTTAGACAAGCTCACAAAGAAAAAACCATTAACGATAGATATAAGGAGATTAAAAAGAGAAATGAAAATTGAAAGCTGAGACATATGCTCTGTATTTCAAACATTCAACTCCTAAACAGAGCAGACTAATGTCTTCATTTGATATTGAGGAGGGAAATATGCAAATGTCATATATGCATCCAATAGTGCCACAACCCAAATATGCAGCAGACTCTACAGGAGAAGAAGCCAATAGGTTGGCTAAGGCAATGGAGGAGATATCACTCAAAGCTATAGAAATCAGGAAACTGGAAGAGAAAGTAAGCAGTAAAGAGACAAACTATAAACTTTCTCAAATTATGAATAAGGAGGAACAACAAAAGGTAGCAAGGTTAACAAAGAAGATAAAGAAACTAGAGAAAGAAATGACTCTAGGTGAGCCATTGGGACAGGCAAAAGAAAAACTGTGGACCAATATCATTGACTCTGTCAATGATATTTGGCCATCCCTTTAGTTAATTTTTGAGTAGATTGATCTGGTTAAAGAGGCCACAGAGGCAATTCAAAAGATCAAAACAGAGCTGGAAGGGATGTCAGAAGAGACAACTAGGATCATCAACTTTTTGAATTCCAAAAACAAATATGAACTACAAGAATAAGATATTAGTGAGAGGACATGGACAATCCTAGAAGTAAGAAGAGTCCTTACTAAAAGGAATTTGATGCACAACTTGGAAGACATGTGTTAGACTATGTAACTTTCTATTGATTTATTTAAATTCAAATTTGACACTTTGATGCAGAAAGGTTTACCAAGTCCTTTGGTAATTAATGAAAAATTGATGACACAAGAGGACTACAGCAGAAAGATCAGGGAAGTGGATAAAACTCAAGTCAACAACACAACAAAATAGGGGATGCCCTCTGGTAAAGTCCTTTACCAAGCTTTGGAAAACTTGTTTTACCTCCAGCATGAGGTAAAACACCTGTTTGTAAATAAGCCCACATTTGTTAAATACACAGAGGCTGATGAGGTCTTCAAAAAGTTGAAGAACATTCAGTTACCAACTGAAAAGAAATGAGAAGAGCTCACTGACTTACTTTAATTCAAAATAAGTCTAGCAATTAACATAGTTGGTAAAAAGAAAAGGGTAAAAGTAAATGGGTAGTTGTCCCAGTCAAAGAGTGTCAAAGTCAAAGAGTATTAGTGAAAGAAGATAAGTCGAAGAGCATCAAATGAAAACTAAAAGATCAATCAGCTAAATATCAAATGAAATCATATATAATAGTGCCAGAAAGGAATCAGTTAGAAAGGTAGCATTACCTTTTTAGGATTAGATATTTTTTCCCTAAAATAAATCCCAAGTTAGTTTGGGATATTTTGTAAAGAATTATGTACAAATACTTCATAATTCGAAGTATGTAGGGTGGATTTTACTAGACAATTCTATAGACTTTTTGATCAGAAAACCCATAGGGTTATTGTATCATTTGCTGAGCCAGCAAGCTGGATTGATAAATAAAGATCATATATTTCAAAGGATTCATGTGTTTACCGAAACTTCAGAGAAGTATTCTCATGTGTTATTGTTAGTTTTCTCAAGTTATTCATAATATTTAATGTGTTTCTTAAACTAAATGTTATAATTGGAATAATACTTTAGAATTTGTTTAATTACACTCTATATTAACAGTTATACATTTAAATGTTTTCTAATGATGTCTAAGTTAAGGAATCCTTAATTTCTCCTTGGTTTGGATTGATTTCTCAAATATCTAGGTTAAAGGATCCTTAATTTCCCTTTGATCCCGATTACCCCTTCATTCCTCATTCATTATTCGGTCTAAGAACCCTTAATTTCTCTCTCACCCCTGGTGAAACCCTTTCACCCCTTTGTCTCAAAAATCTAGAAAATGATTTTCTATCTTGCCCTTTGAACTTTCCCTTTAGTGAGTTAATCGAGTTTTGCTTCCTTATTGTTTAACTCCATAGCCAAATGGTCCAAAAGACATCATTTTATCCATCTGTCTAAGTAGTCCCACCACCCAATCTCAAATACAAATCAAAATCCCAAGAACAATCATAACTAGCCTAAAATCAAAACAAACAAAGTTAAATCATAAAGAGAGAGCTCTCTCCGAGTCTAGGTTGGCTAGAACCTATGCTCCAAAGTTGGTTAGTGGTTAACTTAGAAATCTCTTTTTTTTGAACAACTTCTAGAGAAAATTACTGAGTGCTAACACCACGATCTTGCATAAGTTGAAAGGTATGAGTTGATTTTTTAAATGAAGCCAAGCCATAAGTTTGAGGTTAATTTCTCATGGAGGAGTAAACTAGAGTAATAAGGAGCCATGTCAAAGACATGAATTCTTATCACATATTCTTGTGACTTTCAATTTGTTTTATTTTTTGTTTTGAGAGAAAATTGTGGATGAGGTATGAAGGCATGATTTAAAATTTTGGTGAAAAACATTTATGGTGAAAATTTTGTTTATATTTATTGGCGGAAATTATTTTTATAGTTATTTTTGGTGAAGAGAGTTAAAAAGGTGTTGGGTGTTTTTTGTTTGTTTGGGTGAAAGAATTTATTAGAATTTTTTTTTGGGAGCGTAAATTGTGTTGGGTGAAAAGGAGAAATAAGGAGTATGTTTTGGCTTTTTTTTTTATTTGAAGCAAGATAGAGTCTTTTTTTTATCCTGTGCATTTGGTTTTCGATATGGTGAATTTGGATGTAGATCTTGTGAATTTCAATGTAGATATGGTGGATTTGGGTGGATTTAGTTGATTGTGGTCATTGTGGCAAAGAAATTGTAAAAGAGAAAAGGAGCATGCACATCAGTTATGGGACAACAAAGCATAATTCAACAGTTTAAGAGAGAACTAAAGCAATCGAGGCAAAAGAATCAAAGGGAAGAATCTGTAGAATAACATGGAATGTTTCCAACTATGGAACCAATGACTAATGAAGACATGAATCGGCCTAAATAATATCAAGAAACCAATGCAATATTGAAGTGATTAATGCAAGTTTTGTCATCTTTTTCAGGTACAAATTTTTAACTTTGGGCAATAAAAATGGAGGGATTGCTTGGTCCGATAGATTTATGGGAGTCTTTTCAATAAAATTCTATAAATTCTCAAGATATAAGTAGAGGTGCAATGGCATTGTTTCTTATTATATCAACACTAGATTAAAACATATTGTCTAGTATTTTGCATGAATATGGTGAAGTAAAAAATGCACAAATATTTTGGGACATTCTTGAAACAAAGTACAATGAGAAGCCTGATGAAGATGAAGGTGAAAACATAGTAGCAAATCTACATGTAGGTGCAAAGATTGCAAAGGAAAAAGTTGTGGATGACTCATAAGAAACTAATGAATTGAAGAAAGAGGAATTTGCAACAAAATTTAATGATGGATATTTGTGTTATGAAAATGAGTTTCAGGCAATCTCAAAAAATAAATTAGTTGATAAATTGTTGTTTGGTTTTCATGATCAAGTGGAAGAACATAAACAAGAAATTGTAGTAGTTGTTAGAGAAACAACCAAGTTTGAAGATATCAAGCTTGATTATGATGCAGAGATAAAGCTTATTGAAGATTGGCTTCAAAATTCCTTTGAACAAATTGATGATGGTCTAAAATATGCAACTGACATTACATGCTTCAAGGTGAAGGCTCTTGAAAATGAGAAAAATGGTAGATCACTGAATGATCAGATGATATGGAAATGGAACTAGTGGTGGACACATTTGAAGAAGTTCCTAGTATTTTAAGGTACTGGAGCCCAGAGGAAATAAAATATTATTATGAAATGATGACGCAACAGTCAATGAAACATGATACTATTGATGACGAAAATGAACTTGTTGAAAAAAAAGTTGAAATGCAGTAGCATCATCCTATTTGTAATAAGAAGCAATATTCAGAGTTCATGATCTAGAGTAGGAAGAAGTCTCAACAGGTTGAAAGTGTCATAGTTTGGAGTAGGAAGTCCAAGAAGAAATTTCATCAACATGTTGAAGCAAAGAAACTCAACATGAAATATTTGAGTCATATTTGTAAGGCTAGCTATGAATTCGACTAGCATGCATTATTATGCATTATTGAAAATCCATTTCTCCATTAAGGGGGGATGTTAGGATAATGTAGAAATGGAAAAGTATCGAAATGTGATAGGTTTGTTGAGTTTTCATTTATGTTAGTTATGAGGTGTTGTTCTATAATTAATTTTTTTCCAATGTGATTGAGTTGTAACCAAGTCAGAGTGTGTATCTTCCATGTTGTTATGTCCATCGAGTCTATTGATACCATAGTTATATAATGGGACATGTTGTGATGTATTTGCAGTAGGAAAGTGTGCAGGCTTAGGCCTGAAATAATAAAGTTTTCTGTTGTGTTAAATTCTATGATTTCTATTAAAAGCATGCCAAAATCAAGGAGTTTGTTATGCACACTTGAGAATCTATGTGGAGCTTGTCTTCCTCACTTCAAGGGAGTTGGTTACATCTTGATGCTATACAATATAACCTTATGGGTCAATCTAAATGTTGCATATGAACATATGTGATACATTTTGTGTATGGAAATCTTTTTGGTTTCTAAAACTACAATGTATGTTGTGCTATGAATAGTTATTCTTGAGTGTTCTAAGAATGTCCTTAGACACAATTTTTTTCTTGAAATGCTAGCTCTCTAATCTATATAATTCGTTAACTCTCCAACAAATAGCGATGGACCATTATGGACCAAGAATAATTGATTCATTGTGAGATATTGACGTGATTGTGGGTGATGAGTTGTTGTCAAAACCATAACTAGGCCTCCCAACAAGATAAATTGCATTGATATTCTTCTTGCATGGATGGTAGACTTTCTAAAGGATTTTTTAGTAGAATAAAAAAGTGTCTCTACATTTTTGCACTAAAAGGAAGAGTTGTTTATAATGATTGAGAAATATTTGAGGTACTTGGAGTGCATATCCTAGAATAGTAAAACCCAGGTACATGTAGATAAGTTTAGGGTTTTGTTTCAATGTTCAATCCCCTTGTTGGTTCATTGAAGCTATGATAATCACCCTTCTTGGTTCATTCTCTATCTTGGGGAAGGAATGTACATGAACTAGTGCTTATAGATAGGGTGAAAAATGCTCCTATGGAGCTATTTCCCCAAGTGGTACCACTAATAGGTTTTTATATTCTCATAAATTTTTATATGTTAGGTATTAATGTATGTGGTCATTGTTGTGTGTGAATAATATGTGTTGAAATTGAGGAAATGATAACCATGAATAATAATAATCCATATATGTGTTGTGGATTGTCTAAGAAATAATCATAAATTGTTATAGCTATCAATTTATGTTGTAGAAGGCAGAATTCAAACTCTAATATGTAAAGAAACCCACAACTATGATAAATATATATAATTAGTTTTATGGGTATTGTTGAAAGAATTCTAAATGTATTTATGGAGACTAGTTTTATATGTATTGTCATGTTTTTACTTTCACTCTAAGAAATATGTGTATGATTAGAATCTTACATGAAATCTAACAGGCAATAAAAATTTATTGTAAAATTGGAAAATTATATATATATAGAGATATCATATTAAATTTATAATATGTAAAAATACTTTAATTAAAGTGATTAAGAAAAAAAAACTACCTTAAAAAAAACCTACTTTGATATTTATTTATAAAATTAGACAATAAATAATATCACTAAATTAAAGAAAAAAACATTCCATCAACCACACTTATAAAAAAGGTTTGTTTAGTTTAATTTTTTTTTTTTAATTATAAGAATATATTTTATGAAAAAATATTATATTAATACAATCTAATATTGTTTTTTATTGATAATTAAAATTAAAAACATAAATGTATGATTATTAAAAATAATATAAAAAATATTGTTACTTCTAAATTTAAAGAAAATTTATGGTGTGAGAAATATTTAGGAGCTAAAAGAAAATTAAGATATTATAGGGAGGTCATCAACCTTACCCTAGAAGATGAAAAGTATCTCTGGGTTTTAACTGGCTCAAAAAAGAAAATTAATATAGCCACGATTAGAACGAACTCTCATGAGCTTCATAGTGAAACGGGTCGTTGGGCAGTTCCTAAAACACCATGGATGGAAAGGATCTGCCGGGCAGTTCCTAAAACACCATGGATGGAAAGGATCTGCCATCTCTGTGAGAATATGAACATCGAGGATGAAAATCACTTCCTCTTAGAGTGCCCCCGTACAACCACATTAGATCTCAGTTTCATAATCTTTGTTGTAATATTGACAATCCAGCCTTTTACAATGTCAAAATTATAGTGAGCTCAAGAGGCTTCTCTTCTAGCTTTTTGAAAATAGGAATAAAATCTTAAATGAAACTAAATAATTCGTTTTCTTAGGTCCAATAGACCTAAATTCAGTCCGAATAAACATTAACCATCATCGTCATCAAATATTTTGAAAATAAATATTATTTTATAGTATTAAAATTTAAACCTTTATTAATATCATAATTATTCATATTTATTTCGAATATCATAAATTTAGTTCTTTACTCATTGGAAAGAAAAGATAACAAAACCATTAAAAAGTAAGAGTAGCTCCCCGCCCAAAATGAAACAGTTTAGATTAATATAGAAGTTTAATATTTCTAAAAGTAATAGTAAGAGTTATGGACAATTTTCCCTTAGGCGTAGATTTTTCTTTAATTAGAATTTGATTTTATAAATGTTATCATTATCATAAAAGTTTTATAAATGAGTATTCAAAAATATTAAAAATTAACAATATTTTCAATTTTAGATTCATCAAAATTAAAATTTAATATTC
>APFE030741184.1:0-27436 GCA_000404065.3 Pinus taeda | reverse complement strand
CTTTGCTACCAATCTAGCTTTTAATTTATCTATGGTTCCATCTGCATTAATCTTGGGTTTATACAACCATTTACAACCCATGGTTCGTTTCCCTCTAGGAAGTTCATCCAGCTCCCAAGTACTGTTTCTGATTATCGATTCATATTTGTTCCATAGTTGTCTTCCATTCACTACATTCATTTGCTTCCTTATAACTAGAAGCTTCAACAACATTCATCATACTAGTTATAAAAGCATTTTCCCTATATCTAGATGGCAACTGAGCTTTCCTACCTGATCTCCTGAGTGGTGGGGTAGCTTCAAACCTTGTCTGATCATCATTTTCTGGACTTGGCTTTATAGATACATCATCTTATTTTCCTTCCTGTTGTCGTTGTTGTTGTTGTTTCTGTTGCATCTACTGTTGCTCATTTCCGTCACCTAATTCATCACTTCCTTCTTCCACCAAGAATGGAATATCCCATTCCTCATTTCGCTTATCAGATTCTTCATGATGCTACTCATGGAATATGACATCTCTACTAATGAAAATCATGTGAGTAGAGGGATTAAATAATCTATAAGCTTTATATTGTGAATAATACCTTATAAAAGTACATTTGATCGCTTTTGAATCTAGTTTTCTTCTATCTTCATTTGGAATATGGGCAAATGCTTTAGACCCAAACACTCTTAAATGTTTTACTACAGGTTTAAATCCATATAATGCTTCATAAGGAGTTTTAAACTCAAGATTCTTTATAGGACTCCTAAATTTCAAATAAACTATAGTATTCAATGCTTCAGCCCAAAAACCATTCGAAAGATCCTTACCTTTCAACATCACATTCCACCAATGTTCCATTTTTTCTTTTCGTTACTCCATTCTGTTGAAGAGTATGCAGTACTGTGAATTTTTGTAATATCCCATGGTCTTTATAATACTTGATAAGTTCATCCTTCCTGTATTCTTCCCCTTGATTGGAGTGGAGAATTTTTATATGCTTCCATGTTTGCTTTTGAATCATGTTTCTGAACTGCTTAAAGTATTCAAATGTGTGACTTCTCTTTCAAAAAATATACCCAAGAAAACTTTTTGCACTCATCAATAAATAGTAAAAAATGCAGTGCACCTCCTAATGACTTTGTTTGCATGGGTCCACAAAGATCTGTGTGCACTAATTCAAGTATATCTCTTTGTTTCCTTTCTACTTGAACAGGGAATTCATCTCTATGTATCTTTCCTAATGTACAAGCATCACAATCATTATGCACTTATTTCAAGATAGGAAGATCTCTTACCATTTCCTTTTTCTGAAGTAACAAAAAATCATTATAGTTGATATGAGCAAATCTCTCATGCCATAGCTCTTTTGTAGTCAAAATTGCTAGTATCAAGGCTCGAACTAGTGTTGGTCTTACATCCAATTTGTACAGACCTCCTGTTTGAATTCCTGTAGCAATAGTCTTCATGCCATCTAAGAGATCTTGATTATAATAGTTAGATTTAAAAAATTCAACTTTAAGATCTTGATCTGTAATCACGGATATAAAAATCAAGTTATTTGTTACATTGGGCACATACATGACATTATGAATTTTTCTTACAGTACCATTAGGTAAAATGATATAAATGTTTCCACACACTTTGATCTGATGACTTCTATCATCACCTAGGTGGATTTGTGCTCCGTCATTGATTTCTTTAAAATCTTCAAACCATTGCTTGTTCCCCATCATATGTGTTGATGATCCTGAATCTACATACCAAATGTCTGCATCAACATTCTCATCAAAGTCTGCCATGAACAATATGAATTTTTGCTCATGATTATCATTTGCAAGATGACTTGCATGTCTTTTATGCTTTTGTTGTTGTTCATGATATCTTTTCTTCTTGCACTCCTTAGCTATATAACCAAGTTTTCTGCAATAAAAACATTTAATTCTAGAGTTGTTTCTATTTAAATGCATACCTTGAGTCTGATTTGGTCTTTTTTGTGAGTTTCCTCCATTTTTCTGTTGTGGATTTCCTTTTCCTTTGAAGAAGTTCTTTTTCGCCATCAATGCAAGATCTGTACTCTGGAGCTTCAGAGTCAATTCTCTTTCTTCTTCTTTCATTAATATTCCTATCAGTTCTTCAAACTTTGGGATTTTCTCTCTCGCATTTATCCCAGTGATAAACATTTGGTAGTCATCAGTCACACCATTTATGGTAATTGTTACTAGATCTGCATGTGCAACTGCTTCACCAATGTTTTCCAATTTGTTCTTTAGATCTTTGATCCTCTCTATGAAGGAAGCAATTGTTTCATTCTCCTTGATATTTAGGGATAAGATATTGCTCTTTAGGAATAGAAGATGATTTGTATTCTTGATCTCATACAAATCCTTCAACATTCCCCAAATTTTTCTTGCTGATTTACATTCTCTGATATGCAGTATGATGCAGTATTTCACTGACATCTTCAGTAGCATCTTTCCTTTACCTTCTCGCTTCTCCCAATCTGGGAATGATACTAATCTAGCTGCTAGCTTCTGCTCATCCCCATTTGCAATCATCCAAGCACTCTACACTCCTAGCAGATTTTGCATCTTGAATTTCTAATTCACATAATTGGAGCCATCGAGCTTGTTATGTTCATTCATGTATGGTTAAATCATTTGATTATTCATCTTGGTGATTAAAAAAATTTGACAGGTAAAAAAAAAATATATGTTAGATCTACCCTAGATCTATGTCAAAGAAAGAAATCATTGATGTCCACGAGTCCAATTTCTAGTATTTTCAACAATCTCTAGCACTGGTTGATCCCTTGCAATCTGCGCATCCTCTCCACGTGGCCTCTGGGCAAGTCTCCACCACACTGCGCGCTCTCCACGGTAGTCCTGTGAGGAACCACGTATAGGGTCGTCACAGCCTTCTCTCGATAGACCTCAGCCTCTACACAACCTTCTCTTGGCAGCCACCGCTAAGAAGCAACCCCCCCTTTTTGCACAGTCGGCGCGATTTAGCACCATGGATTCATGACAGTCGGTGTGATTTTACGACATAGATTCGCGATGGTCGGAAAAATAAAAATACACGCAAGTCTCACAGTGGGATCGACATGATTTTTTCCCACAAACCACGCGACGATTTTGCCTCAAGCATGCCAGGCAAATCCTTCACTCAGCAAACAGGTTCCTTAGCCCTGTCACTCTGATACCATGTTAAATTGTGATGTTTGAATTAATAAAAAACATCCACCGGTTAGTTCTACAAAAGAGATTCTGAACTAGGAGAGTGTGGCTCTGCAGAATACTCTACATACTCAATGTACATCACACATTATATAACACACACGGTTTTAGGAAAGTTAGAACCATACCCTAAGAAATAGGAATTAATTCCTATCCTGAGGTACTGTGAACCAATTCACTATTCTAGGATATTCTCCATTATCTCTAACAATATCAATTTATAAGAAATTTCAAAAGGATTATTATATTATATAATTTACTTGATTAAAATTTAAAAATTATTATTATTATTAATTATAAAAAGTAATTAATAACATAAGTAAATTAAAGAAACATGGAATAAGATTATTAATTAGAAGGTTTATTCATACTTTTATTATGATTTTTAATCAATAATTAAGATTTGCTATAATATTATGGGCCAATATTATGCGTTAATCAGTACCAAATGCCTAAAAAAAAATAGCTTATTTTATATAGCTTTTCTCATGTGCATTATTTTGATTGATCAATTTAATTAAAAGGAGAAAAGGAGCGTAATTCTTTTAAAAAAAAAATCTCAACTTTTGATTTGTATATACTATTATGAATATTCTAGAATATTTTGTAGAAGTTAAATCCGTATTATCTATTTAATAATTATTGATAATTAAATTACAATTTCAAAACAAAAATGTGAACTATATAATTAAATACCATTAATACTAAAGTGAAATTTTATAAAACATAGATACTAAAAACAATTTACTTAGACATCTTTGAAGGAGAGATTTAGGTTGGCATTGTAAGCACTCATTCCGTGAAATCTGGAAGGTGAAAGCTTGAAGGGGAGCATTAGATGATAAAAATCTAAGTGAGATTGAAGATTACAAGAATAATTTATATGAAAATATTCATAATCAATATATATGTAGAATGATAACTAGATTCATAATCAAATATTTATGCAAAATGCATGTGTATTAAATGCAACCAACCACCCTATGTGTAATGCTAGTGATATAATGTGTATCATTTAGGTATATGTGTGTCATATTTTCTCCTTTGAGTGAGTACTTCACATATAGGGAATATTATTGTGAGTAGGAATGATTTTGTGAAATGAGTATATTTAGGTTTATCGAAAAGTTATAGTGCGAAGTTATAGTGCAGGAGTTTTATATGGTATTAGTGATAAAGATATCATCATGGATATCATTGTGTGGTATTTGCATTATATATTGGCCATTTTATATGCATATCAGGGTGATATTTTGGTCCTTCAATGGAATTTTTCATTAAGTTATACATTTATTTTTTTTTGATTATGTTTTTTTAATTTGATATTTAATGCTATGTAGAGTCTTATAGTTAAAAGTTTTACTTTTCTTATTTAGTTATATATTTGATTTTAGTTATTTGGTTTTTTTTTTTTCCTATACGAATCTAAACCTATCTAAATGGGCCAAGTCTAGTCTTCATGCCTAAGAAAAGCCTTGGATAGTTAAGGAGTCCCAAATAGGTTTTTAGAAATACCTAATTTATTAAGGAATTCTATATAAAGGTTAATTTCTTAAAGTCTCTTTTTTCATAATTTTTCTTATATGTATCACACTTGTTGAATTTAGTTCAAAAAAGAAGCCCATTTTATCACACATATGGGTTTTTCGAAACCCTCACAACTTAGATGGTTAAATTGAGTGATTGGACCATTAAGTAGAAAGCAACACTTCCATGCTGGGAATAATGGATAGCAACTACATTTAGGAATACCAAATTTTATATTATTATGTTACTACTCAAGGAGTCTTTTATCTCACTCTCTTATATACAAAAAAATTACCATATTGGACATTCTCTAACAATATATCCTTCCACCTTCCATGATCTTGGTCTTGCTTGTATAGCTTGTCCTCATCAACTATCCATCTATTACATATCGCTAAAGTTAATGGTTCCTCATTATTGGCTTAGATATTCCTTTTTTGGATGTGTTGGTAAAGCATGTTGTGGTATTTTTGGATTGATTCCTATTCTCAATTTGATCAACCCAAATCCCTATTTCCAAAACGTGTTTAAAATAGGATTTTGGGCAAGGTATAACCTGTTTTACTGAGATAAATTGGATGGTCCATACTTTCACTTAATTGTTATATTTTTACTTATATGTTTTTCTTTGATTATTTTAAAGAGAGGTCTCCATAATTAGTTTTATAAACAAGTCAACACTTTGAACATGTACATATACTTATATATATATCTCATTCTACTCATCTCAAGGTAGTGGAAATCCCAACCCAAATTTGTTTGGTATTCTCACTTCTTTCTCCCGTGAAGGTGATCTTACCAAGTTGGATTTACAAGACATCTCAAAAAAATTAATTGGTCACAAAACCTCTCCTTATTTAACATTTTGTTTTTCTTTTTACGAAGTGACCCCTTGTGAATTCATTACCTTGGTCTCATTCCTCACCTTTGTATTCCTTTTCACATTTTTCATAGTGTTTTCCTGGTGCTTCACTTAGATTTTAGTCTTGTTTCCTTATAGCTTGTCTTGATAACCCTATATTTTTTGTATATGTAATGATAGTCTCTCATTTATTCCATGTCATTCATCTCAAGAAAGTTACAAACCCATAATTAATTCAAAACATCACATTATGTAATGAAACATGCTACAATAAAGCTAAAATATTTGACGTCAATGTGTGGTACCTTAAGTAAAAGAATGTATCATGTTCTAGAGATAACCTAATTATTCATTAAATTTGATTCAAAAGTTCATAGAATGTCTCTAAAGTGAACTTCAAACTTGTAAAAAATATTTAGCTATTTTGGTACATTAACTACACAAATTAACATGTATAGACAACTATGTCTCTTCTAATAGATACATAATAAAATAATTTTCTAATGACCTATCAGAAACCAAGATAAATAAGAAACACATCGGTGATAAAATATAGACATCAATTTCTTAATAGAGAAACCCTCATGCGATATAAGTATTCACTCCAACCAAATATTCCATTACACGATTTTCAAAGTATTGCATTAGACATGCATTGGTGCTCATCGTCGTTCTCTACTCTTTGGTATTTTACATTAACCATCTAAGCCATTAATACTACAATAGTATACCCTATCTCTAACGTAACTATTGAATTAATTATAAACCGATAGTCCACCTTTTAACTGTTATATTAAAGACAAATTTCTATGGCATTTCATCATTGACACTTAATGTTCACCAAGTCAACAACTCAAAAATCTCAAAAATCACAAATCAAGATTACATATATAAAACTATCAAAAAGGACCATAGACACAAATGATGGAATTGTACATTTATCTTCATGTGATACTCTATTTTACCTTCCATCAAGACAATTTTAACATAATAAAAATTGAGAAGAGAATACACAATGCAAAAAACCTTGAAAGAGACAATGCTTAGAGCAACAATTTCTAGAGAATATAGGTAAGATTTTCTTCCTTGAAACTTTGGTGATACTCTTCCACCTCTATAATTGTGAGTCTTGGAACCCTTGAATTACTTCAATAAGGTGCTCATTACTTTATTTTGAAAAATAAATGTGCAAATAGGAAAATTTTGTACTATGTTATCTTCCTCACATTCATGATTTTCCATGTTATAATAATGGTGAACATGATTCAATAGATAGAAGACTAATAATTAATCATATTTATATCTATAATCATGAATGAAATGTAATAACCCCATATACTGTTGGAAATAATACTGAGAGGGGGGCGGGGGGGCGGGGGGGGGTGAATCAGTATTATCAAGTCACCAATTCCTTTTCAAAAATAAATAATATATGCTACTTCAGTTAGTTAAACACGCGTATATACGCAACTATGCAGAAAGAAACTCGCGTATACAAAGCAAACTTTTAATTTACTTTATATTTCTGATGATGATTGTTAATCTGTGTTGTAGAATCAAATAACCAGTAACCAGAGAGAGTAAAACAGAGCAGAAGGACAATCACACACAAGAACACAAGATATAAGGTGGAAACCCAATGTGGGTGAAAACCACCTGCTGCAATTCGTCTCTATCTTCTTTTAAATTAGAAACTTCTTTTACAATGTAGTGGTGCAGTCCTTTACCAGTACGCAGGCTGCAACCTGCAGGGAGCTACAACCCCCTTTAGCTCTTACGTTAGCCAAGATACTAGTACGTAGGTGCTAGCCTACAGAAGGCTACAATCTTCCAGGGACCATGTTTCATAAATTTTCAGACTGGATCCATGAACATCAATCAAACATCAAGAATTTCTCCATCAACCAATCTCCTTTCCACCAATTAGATTTGAATCAAGCAGATACTTCTCTGATAGCTATACCCAAGACATAGTACCAGAAACCACACACCAAAAACTGAACCCAGAACATAGCAACAATAAATAGAGGCAGCTAGATCACAACTTAAAGTATATACACTATGTCAATAACCTGCAACATGTGTGCATATGCTTCTATGTTTGGAACAACCTGCATATACGTTGTTTTCATTCACAGAACCTGTGTGTATACGCGCCTTCGCTTCACTGAACCTGTGTATAGAGCTATAAAGGATAATTCATTCTTTCAGATATTTAGAACGCTAATTAACCCAGATTATCAGTGTTATAGATCAAGCAAGTGCCACACATAACAGATCAAAATCGTACAAAGATACTATCATTCAAGCTTGAAGATTATGACCCATCAATAGAACTTATCCTTCTCTTTGCGCTAAGGTTCCTCCTTCAATCAGATCTAGATCTGCACCATAACCCGATTACCAGTATTCCAGATCTACCACTTTATCAGATTTTCAATGATAATTCAGATGATCATTTGCCACAAGATCTCCTTCCTCTTTTATAGTCTTAGGCCTTCCACAATACCATGTTCCAAAACCATAACGTTTCAATACCATGAACCCAAAACTAGGGATCAACACATCTGACGAGACGCCATGGTCCAAAACCATAGGATCAAATCCCAAGGACTAACTAACATGGAGCAAGAGTAAGTTCCCCAACATATACACGCTTTTGTAAGGTATAAACCGCGTGTATACGCGTCTTCGTCTAGATGAACCTGCGTATATGTCTTTTTCTTCTTTCTGAGTGCCTGAATTGAGATCTGCCACCAAGGTGAGTTGCCATCAAGGACAACACCAGAATGCCATAATGCCAACAATCTCCCCCTTTGGACTTGATGGAAACACCAAAATCCTCTTTCATTCTCCCCCTTTGTCATCAAGGGAAAAGGGTTGTGCTCCCCCTCAGTATATGCTGAAATCTCTGCCCAGCTGTGCTGACCATGCTCCCCCTGACTGTAGGCAAGATCTGCAAAGGATGTTCTTCAAGACGAACCATGAAATATACAACATACAAGACCTTCCTATCACCAAAATACGCAATACATACATCCTTCACCCAACCACGTGGGGATCATCCACCCAACCAAGTGGGGATACATCAAAGAATTACATATGACAACCAAATACATTACATCTTCATCCCAGACATAGTGGGGAAACCAAAATAGGCGGTTACATGACCTTGACACCATAAAAGAGATACATGACATAGAGATGAATTATGTAGAACAAGACTTATGAATGTCACCCAATAACTGATAGCAGCAGTATCTGTTAGTCATGATTTCAGATCAGCAACCATGATTTCCTTCCATTCTCCCTCTGCAATTGTTCCACCAACAACAGCTGTGAACCAGAACCATAAGCTTCTAAGACTGCCAACAATGCATCATTAGAAGTTTATCTGCTCCCCCTGGACCAGTGCTAGATGGTCTCTTTCAGACCCATATCAGACAACTTCCTACCAGAGCCTATCCCTTTTGATATCCATCAAATCTCCATATACATGACTTTCTCTGCACCAACCAGTGTATGCATGCGGATCCTCCTCAGGAAATACACGTACACTCATTTTTCTCTAAAAATGACAAGATTTAACAGCAAGATGATGCATCAACTACTCCCAGCTTTTGTCTGAGATATTCAAAAGTTTCCCTGGGCAGTGGTTTGGTGAGAATATCAGCCACTTGTTCCTTAGAAGGAACATACTCCAATTTGACCTTCTGTTCCAACACTTGTTCCCGGAGAAAGTGATACTTGATCGATATGTGCTTGGTCTTTGAATGCATGACTAGGTTCTTTGAAATGCTGATTGCACTTGTATTATCACATAAGATGGAGATAGGTAGTGTACAAATGATCTGAAAGTCCTGCAAGGTTTGCATCATCCAAAGGAGTTGAGTGCAGCAAGATGTAGCTGCCACATATTCTGCTTCAGATGTAGATAATGCAATCGAACTCTGTTTCTTGCTGAACCAAGATACTAATCTGGAACCCATAAAGAATGCACCACCACTTGTGCTCTTTCTGTCATTCACGCTTCTAGCCCAATCTGCATCTGTATAAGCATGAAGAGTGAGATATGTATCTCTAGGATACCATAAGCCATAGTTTTGAGTTCCTTGAAGATATTTGAAAATTCTCTTTACTGCCTGAAGATGAGTTTCCTTAGGATTTGCCTGAAATCTTCCAACTATTCCCACTGCATGCATGATGTCTGGTCAAGTACCTGTCAAATAAAGTAGACTTCCAATCATGGATCTATAGGTTGGTTTATGCACTGTTGTTGATTCATCATTTGCAATGAGACTGCATCCTATAACCATAGGGGCACATACTGGTTTTGAATCTTTCATGCCATACTTCTTTAGAATCTGCTTGAGGTACTTGGTTTGAGACAAGAAGATACCGCCTTCATTTTGTTGGATTTTCAATCCAAGAAAGTATGTCAGTTCTTCAAGCAAAGACATTTCTAATTCTTTCTGCATCACCAAGGCAAAGCTTTGACTCATAGCTTCTTCATTGTTGCCAAAGATAATGGCATCTGCATACACAACAAGTATTAGCAATTTGTCATTTTCAATTTTTATATAAATATTGCTATTTGTTGATCCTTTTGAAAAGCCTTGTTGATGAAGATATTTGTCCAAACGATAGTACCAAGCCCTTGGAGATTGTTTAAGACCATAGAGAGCCTTTTTTAGTCTGCATACAAGATTTGGATCATTCCCAATAATGAAACCATCTGGTTGCTCAATGTATACTTCTTCTTCTAAGTCTCCATTCAAAAAGGCTGATTTCACGTCCATTTGAAATACTTTGAACTTCTGAAAACTTGAGAGAGAAAGGAACATTCGGATGGCCTCAAGTCTAGCAACGGGAGCAAAAGGTTTCTTCAAATTCTATTCCTTCTTGTTGAGCATACCCTTTACAAACAAGTCTGGCCTTGTTTCTAATCACTTCCCCATTTTCATTCAACTTGTTTTTGAAGATCCATTTTGTCCCTATGACATTCTTATCTTTTGGTCTAGGAACCAACTCCCAAGTGTTGTTCTTTTTGATTTGTTCAAGTTCTTCATCCATTGCCTTGACCCATCATTCATATTTGCAATCCTCTCTTACATTTTGTGGTTCAGTGGAGGAGATTAATGCCAAATAGCTCGAGGCTTCTGCAATTGTTCTTCTTGTTTGTACGCCAGCCTCCTTTTGCCCCAAAATTTGTGATTCTGGATGATTCTTTTGAACATACCTAGAAGGATTCTTTTCTTCTATCCCTATCTATTCCTCTGGCTCCTCATGGGTTTCTTCTTCATCATCAATCTGATTTTGAGGATAGTCTTCATCTTCTTCGATATTTTCATAATATACTTGCCTAGGAATGTATCCTTTTTCATCAACCACTACATCAATGCTGTCAACAATTCTTCCAAGTCTTTTATTGTAACACTTATATGCTTTGTTGTGGGGAGAATAACCAAGGAGAATGCCTTCATCTACTCTAGGTTCAAGTTTACCAAGCTGTTCATCAGTATTCTTAATATAGCATTTGCTTCCAAAAATTTTGAAATGCTTTACCGAACGAGTCTCACCATACCAAAGCTCATGAGGAGTTTGAGTGTTGTTTACTCGGACATGTGTTTTGTTTAGAATAACAACCACAGCAAATGCAGCTTCACCCCAGAAGGTTGCGGGAATTCCAGACTCATCAAGCATAGCATGAGCCATTTGTTGGGTAGTTCTGTTCATTCTTTCCACCACTCCATTTTGCTGAGGAGTCATAGCTGTAGAGAATTCCCTTCTTATTCCATGTTCTTCAAAAAAATCAAAGAATTCATTTGAGGTAAACTCCCCACCTTTGTCAGACCTGAGGCACTTAATTTTGTAATCTGATTCATTTTCAACCAAGGCTTTAAAGGATTTGAATTTTTTGAATGCTTCATCCTTGTACTTCATAAGTCCTAACCAAACCATCCTGGAGAAATCATCAATGAATAATATAAAGTATTCTTCTCCTCGAGGCGACCTTGTCCTGAATGGACCACATACATCTGTGTGGACTAGCTTAAGAGGCCTGCTGGCTGATCCTTCCTTCTCAAGGAAGTTAGTTCTCGTTTACTTACCAAACTGACATGATTTGCATATGGTGTTGTCTGGAATTTTGATGTCTGGAAGACCACGAACTGCCTAGTATTTGCATGCTTTCCTTATTTGTGAAAAGCTTAGATGCCCCAACCTTTGGTGCCATAACCAGTGTTCATCATATTTTCTCAAATAGCATTGTTGTTGTCCTTCTTCAAATATGTATAAATTATTTGGAGTTTTTCTACCTTTGATCACTGTTCTTCCTGTATCAAGATCACGAACACTACACTCATCTGATAGAAATATTACCTCGGTTCCATTATTGCACATCTGACTGAAACTCAATAGATTATGCTTCAAGCCATCAACATACAGAACATTTCCAGCTTTGACCTTTTCTTTCAACTGAGCAGTGCCTTTTCTTCTTATGGCTGCAGGGGTATCATTTCCAAAAGAAACTTTCTTTCCCTTTTCTAAAGCAGTATATGCTTCAAGTTTTTCTTTATCACCTGTCATATGCTTCAAACATCCACCGTCGATGTACCATAGATTTTCCTGTTCTTTTGCATAAAAAGCTATCCCACATATTTCTGGTTGTGGTTCCTTTATTCTCCAAGTTCTGGTGCTTGAGGTTTGTTCCTTTGTCTCCTGAAACCTACTCCTGCATTCAGAATGTTCATGACCGAAGTTATTACAAATAGAACATTCAATTTCATTTTCAAGCGCCGAAAAGTTGTTATAGTTCCTTTTTGTAATCCCAGTCATGCTTCTTCATTTTTGAACTTCTCTAGTCATGATTGTCTTGTAGGCAACACATTGAGCTGCTTTGTGACCAAATTTGTGGCAAGAGAAACATTGGCCATTGAAGAAACTTTTGCGATTATCAAATCTATCATCCAAATGATTGTAGTTTCGATGGTCATCCATTCTTGAAGAGAATTGGGAAGATTTTACCTGAGGTTGGTTGTAGCTTCTGTTTGTCCTTAAGGTAGCTTGCCCCCAATTTTCTTGATAGTCTTTGTTCGTTCTTGATGAAGACTGTCCCTAATTTACCTGATGATTTCTATTAGGCTTTTGCTCACTCCTTCTTGCTGCATCAAGATAACTTTTGGAGGTGGAAGCTTGAGATGTTTCACCATTATACCCCAGACATGTCTTGTTTAGAGGGGAAGGCTGCACATTAATAATCTCATCCAGAGTTTCAGATCCTTTAACAAATTTAAGATTAAGGGCCTTTGTTTTCTCAATTTCTTTTGTAAGGCCAACAATTTCACATTCTAACTTCTCAAGAAATTTTTCTTTTTCATCAAGTTGAAATTGCAGAGTATCAATGATCACATTCTTTTCTTCTAAACGTGTTTTGAGTCTAGAAATATATTCATAAAAACCATCCACATCTATAGCATCCAAGTAATCATCATCTTCAAAGGCCATTAAAAGTTTATGGTGATTACCTCGTTCATCTTCATCACTATTTGATAGACTATCACTATCTTCATGAGTGTAATATCTTCTCTTATTTGCATTTTGTTTCTTGTTCCATCTAACAGATTCCTTTCCCTTGTCAATATTATCCTTATGAGGACATTTGGCAGCATAGTGACCTACTCTTCCACAAGCAAAACATTTGAAAGGTAACTTACCTCTGAATCTTCCAGTACCCCGTTAAAGATTTCTGACAAAATTTGATTCTTCTTCTTCTTCTGACACGTGTCCTGACTCATAGTACTCTCCTTTGCCTAAAGCCTTGAAGGCAGCTACTCTCCTGTCTGATGGACCTCCTTTCCTCATTTAAAAAGCAGTTAGAATTTCGTGCAACTGTGACATTTTAAGATTTTGTAGATTCTATTTTTCTTCTATAGCAGAAAATTTAGATTCAAATCTAGAGGACAAAGATCTTAGAACATTTTCAACCACAATAGCCTCTTTTATTTCTTCACCCAAATTTTTCATACAATTAACAATCTCATCTACGCGAAGAACATAATTAGCCACACTTTCATCATTATACATCTTGAGATTTTCATACTGAATCCTGAGGGTTTGAAGTTTTGCCCATTTTACCTGATCATCTCCTTCATAGCTCAGAAAAATCTTGTCCCATATCTCTTTTGCAGATTTAAACTGCATTACCTTGACAAATTCTGATTGAGATAAGCATCCTAATAGAGTATTGATCGCTTTTGTATTTGTTTCATATTTCTTCTTCTCAGCCGGATCTGTAGGAGTTGTTGATGGAAAAGTATACCTTGTATCTATGATATCCCAGACTTCTGTACCAATATATTGAAGATAGGCAGTAACTCTTACCTTCCAATACACGAAGTTTGTCCCATTAAAAATTGGTGGCCTGATTGATGCTTCCCTCTCGTAATTGCTCATGATGATAGATCTTCCTTCAAGTGATCAAGCTTCTTCTGAAGGACCTGCTTTGATACCAATTGTTGGAAATAATACTGAGAGGGGGGGTGAATCAATATTATCAAGTCACCAATTCCTTTTCAAAAATAAATAATATACGCCACTTCAGTTAGTTAAACACACGTATATACGCAACTATGCAGAAAGTAGCTCGTGTATACAAAGCAAAATTTTAATTTACTTTATCTTTCTGATGATGATTGTTAATCTATGTTGTAGAATCAAATAACCAGTAACCAGAGACAGTAAAACAGATTAGAAGGACAATCACACACAAGAACACAAGATATAAGGTGGAACCCCAATGTGGATGAAAACCACCTGCTGCAATTCGTCTCTATCTTCTTTTAAATTAGAAACTTCTTTTACAATGTATTGGTGCAGTCATTTACCAGTACGCAGGCTGCAAACTGCAGAGAGCTACAACCCTCTTTTGTTCTCCAGCTTCTCCTGGAAGGGAGCTACAACCCTCTTTAGCTCTTGCACTAGCCAAGATACTAGTACGTAGGTCCTGGCCTATAGAAGGCTACAATCTTCCAGGGACCACGTTTCATAAATTTTCAGACTGGATCCATGAACATCAATCAAACATCAAGAATTTCTCCATCAACCAATCTCCTTTCCACCAATTATATCTAAATCAAGTAGATACTTCTCTGACAACTGTACCCAAAACACAGTACCAGAAACAACACACCAAAAACTAAATCAAGAACACAGCAACAATAACTAGAGGCAGCTACATCACAAATTAAAGTATATATGCTATTTCAATAACCTACAACATGCGTGCATACGCTTATGTGTTTGGAACAACTTGCGTATACATTGTTTCCATTCACAGAACCTGTGTGTATACGCGCCTTCGCTTCACTAAACCTATGTACAAATCTATAAAGGATAATTTGTTCTTTCAGATATTCAGAACGCTAATTAACCCAGATTATTAGTGTTATAGATCAAGCAAGCGCCACACATAACAGATCAAAATCATACAAGGATACTATCATTAAAGCTTGAAGATTATGACCCATCAATAGAACTTATCCTTCTCTTTGCGCTAAGGTTCCTCCTTTAATCAGATCTAGATCTGCACCATAACTCGATTACTAGTATTCCAGATCTACCACTTTATCAGATTTTCAATGATAATTCAAATGATCATTTTCCACAAGATCTCCTTCCTCTTTTATAGTCTTAGGCCTTCCACAATACCACGGTCCAAAACCATAATGTTTCAATGCCATGAACCCAAAACTAGGGATCAACACATCTGACGAGACACCATGGTCCAAAACCATAGTATCCCAAGGACTAACTAACATGGACCAGGAGTAAGTTCCCCAACATATACGCACTTTTGTAGTGTATAAACCGCTTGTATACACGTCTTCATCTAGATGAACCTGCGTATATGTCTTTTTCTTCTTTCTGAGTGCCTAAATTGAGATCTACCACCAAGGTGAGTTGCCATCAAGGACAACACCATAATGCCATAATGCCAAC
Organism: Pinus taeda; assembly: GCA_000404065.3. Classification (NCBI taxonomy): domain Eukaryota; kingdom Viridiplantae; phylum Streptophyta; class Pinopsida; order Pinales; family Pinaceae; genus Pinus; species Pinus taeda. The sequence continues at coordinate 11,826 of APFE030741184.1, read as the reverse complement.
ATACACACACTTTTTTTTTTAATGATCTACAATAACAATGAGCTCACCATAGTAATTTTTCTCTCCATTAGAGAAGAACTCGTGGTTTTTATATTTTATTGAATGTTGTTTTTGTACCTATCAACTATAAAAAATGATGTTATACTACCAATTAACATATGTATGATATATGTGGATATTATTCTTTTCTAGCATGTATGCTTCATCTTTTCTTTAACAAAAATGTAAGAATATATTATATATTATAGTTTAGAAACAATTGTTCCTTAGATAATTTGCAAGTTTCCATATAAATTTATATTTTTGTTATACAAGCTCATTACAAGAGCTAACATATACATACTCTGATTTTTCTCTATAAAAATTAAGGCGCTAAGTCCTCCTATCCATTGTATTTATTTTATTATTGTTAGTTCACAAGTTTCCATATAAATCTATAAAAATTAAGGCGCTAAGTCCTCCTATCCATTGTATTTATTTTATTATGGTTAGTTCACAAGTTTCCATATAAATTTATATTTTTGTTAGACAAGCTCATTATAAAAGCTAACATATACATGGTCTTAGTTTTCTCTATAAAAATTAAGGCTTCAGGTCCTCATAATTATTAGTCCCTTCCCTTCAGGCTGTAGGTACTATAGTAATCGATATTGGACAATGTATTAGTCGTGCACGGCAACCAAACCAAAATGAATTTGAAAATTTTAAACCAAAGTTTCGTGGAAAAATATAGTTCTCTATGAATTTGAATTTAATCAAAGTTTAAAATTAGAGGTCTTATAAAGTTTAAAATTAGAGGTCTTATTTGGCCTCTTTGCAAGGCACCGAGCATAAAAAATTCCATTAAAGCTTAGGATATACATTGGTGCAATCTATACACTGGAATAGACTTTTTCCTAGGAAAGTAATGTAGGATTACTTAGCATTAAGTAAATAACAATAAATTTTAAGTTTATTGACTCCATCCCATTGCCTTTAATTTCCATCAATGTTCGTAACATTTATGGGTCTCGGTGGCATCTCTGGGGTTTACTTGGTGAGAACATACTACCTTTATCTCTCTTCCAAACTTCTTTGCCTTCTTTCCGAGTTTAGGATCATTGTAAGATCAAGGTGAGAAATGGAAAATTCAATCTGCAACTTAGTGTACAGTGAGGTTTTTGCAACTCAATATGCAATGGCATCAATTTTTGGTGTCGGTGCTGGAAGAGATGCTTTGGCTTCACCACCACACCTGACGTGAGAGCATAGTCTATTTTATCCTTTCTATTTATTTTACTATTGTTATGAACTATTGATGATATCAAGGGATAACCCCACAGTGTTTGTAATGCCAAGGAAGATGATATATACTCAGTTCTTATCTCTTTTTACTTTTAATATATCATGGCTAAAATTTCTAATGGTCCTTTGTATATTTAATTCATTGAATATGGCATATTGTTTTTGTTATGTGTTTGATTTTAGTGTTAATACCTTGCATTTATTTGTAATCTCCATATAGTTCTATTGCTATATATGGCACACTGTCGTAGTTGCCGGGTGTGGTACTTTGACCTACCTATGGGATGATTTTGATTCATTTTTGGTGTAATTGATAATGGTAAAAGGATTATGGTTTTCCAAACCCTTAATGACTATCCTACGAACATTAATCTGCATTTATTTCAATTTTTCCTTGACCAATTGTTTTGCTCTGCAATATGGAATTCTAGGGTTATTTATTACTTAATTTTTATATCGATGAATCTCTCACCTATTGAATAAATCTTTTTCTTCGAGTTGACAACAACATACTATAAGGTAATTATGGTTTTACAGTTTTCTCATTATGGTTAATGTCTTGTTCATGGGGTTCCTTTTTGCAATTTATAATTACACCGTAAGGCGTTTCCCTCTGAAATCCATCCCCCTTTTTGCCTACCTATCATCCTTGGACACTATACGATTAGATGTTAGACGATTACAAAAACTTGAACCGTCGATCAAAACAGTTACAAATTCTTCTTAAATCATTGTCTCTTCTAGTTCCTTTCTGCCCTAAATTTAAATCAAGTCCTCGCCGCCCTTTCAGAATTTATATCCTCCTTGCTTTCAATTGTCAATTTTCTATGGCTCGTCCATCGTGCACAGTGATCATTGTCTCTTAATCTAGATATGTGTGTATGCCATGAAGCAGATTTTTCTTTGTGCCCTGAAGTCGTCATATGGTTTTCCAGTGTGAATTTGATTGATTTCCATCAACAATTTCAATGTTTCAGTGTGAATTTTATTGATTTCTATCAGCAATTTCAACGTTGTTTCCAGTGTGAAGTTGATTTTTGATTTCTATCAGTAATTTCAATGTTTCCAGTGTGAATTTGATTTTGATTCCTATCAGCAATTTCGACGTTTACTGTGTGAATTTGATTGATTTCTATCAGCAATTTCAACGTATTTAGGGCATTCAAGGATATTTTTTTCACTGTCAGTGAGATGCGGTTGGGCTATACAAGGTGTGGAATGCTTCTTGTTGCGAGAAGGCAGAATAGGGGGATTGGCAGGGAGTTTGTAGGGCACGTGCCTTTTCACTATTAGTGAGATGATGTTGGGCTTTACAGAGTGAATTTTTTCACTTTCAGTGAGATGATGTTGGGCTTTACAGAGTGAATTTTTTCACTGTTAGTGAAATGATGTTGGGCTTTACAAAGTGAAATTCTTCTTGTTGTGAAAAGGCAGAATAAGGTGATCCTCAGGGTGCGTGCTAAAAAATACAGGATTGCTAAACTCATTTTGTGCCAAAAGGCAAATGACAGGCGCCATATGTTTAGGATGGGATATACCCATTGCAACATTTGTAGAATAATAATGTCATATTTTGAAGCTCACACGGGTATTCTAAGCGAATGGGAAATACCCATTGCAACATTTGCAAAATAATAATGTCATATTTTGAAGCCCACACGGGTATTATAAGCCAATGGGATATACCCATTGCACATTTGCAGAATAGTAATGTCATATTTTGAAGCTCACACGGGTATTATAAGCCAACTAAGTGTAAAGGATAAACTTTTGGCTGTTGTGAATACACATATTTTGGACAGGAAGTGTAAAAATGGTTGATGACAGGAATGTGAAGTTACCATTTTGAGTGGGGTAATGATCTAGATGTCGTGCTTATGAGGTATATTGACTCTATTTGGTGCAAGGGTGATTGGACAAAGATCACCCCTACCCACAATGCCACGGACAGACAGTTCAGTGGGAAGTTCAGACACAAACTGAAGCATGCGCTCAACAATCTAAAGAAACAGACACAACAGGTTTTCCCTTTTATTAGTTATCCTGGTAATGGAAATTGCATTACTTGCAACCTCCAAGGGTTGTTTCTGTTACAACAATTAAAACTCGAAACCACAAACAACAATGAAAATTGCAACATGACCAAGTCATTTTTCTCACAAGTTTCCCATTGGTCTCAGTCTCTATGGCACTCACATTCGCATTCACTGTTCCAAATAGCTGCCAATGGCTCCTTTTAAAACTAGGAATTATGGTTACCTTGTTTTTGCATTTTCTCCACAAATATAGGATTGCTGAAGTCATTTTGGGCGAAGGCAAATGGCACTTTGAACATCATCCAAACTGGGTGGGAACATAGACATGAAAATTTGGAACTTTGGTCTTTTCCCTTTCTTTCAAGATGAACAAAATCAATTTGATATTGGATTTTGGGTTTCCAATGCAGGTAACATCACTGAGCCAAATATCTATGACAATGTTGTTTACTCTTCCACCGTTAGCCTTGATGATAAGTGAAGTGTTTCTTCGGAATCAAAAACTTACATTTCACGCTGTAAATCCCAGAATTCTAGTGAAAGTATGTCTGGTTGCAAAAGTCTCCATTCTAAAATCCATTTTCATGGGTTCTTCGAGGGGTTGCCTTGGCAATGCAGGGTTTGGGTTTATAATTAGAAAACACATGGAAGAACCATCCTCTGCTACTATATGGAATATAGGCTAACCCGCCAAGAAGGAACTAAAGCGTCCATAAATTTGCATCACCAAGCATAAAATTGGAAGGGGACTCTAAACTCAACCGGGTTCAATTAAGGAATCAAGAATCTTTCATGAATCATTGGAGGTTGGATTCCATCCATCATGGCACTTGAGATCATTTGAGAGGCATGGAAACCCCTTGATCAAATTAATCATCATTGGAGAAGGAAATACAGAGCGAGGCATAATGAGTGGTCTAATGCGTTAAGTCGATGACAAGGAGATATTTAAGATGTATGCCTTAGTATCCCACGTGATCTACATAGGCTCCCGAGCTTATGGTTTCAGCATATGGAACTCTACTCGCATGTTGTGTTTCTCTTGATATAATATTGTCCATCTCTGTCTTTGTTTGAGCGAGTGTTTTGTGATTGTTATCATGGAGGATCCTATCTAGGTTTCCTTCTCTTTCCTCCACGCATCTGTTTAGCTCTTAGCTCTTGGAAGCATCCCTTCCTTATTGGTACTTGAGATAGAATTTTATCATTAGCTGCCAACAAACAAAACGATACCACTCCTAACCAGAATTTTGGGAGCTATACCTTCTTCTTGAGCTCCTCATTTGACAAAACCCTATCTTGACATGATTGCTAGGTCTCCCTCCTTTATTGGGCATCTGTCCTATTTCTTCAGCTTTCCAACAAATTATGTGTCATCCATTCTTCTAAAATCACCTTTCTCTTTCCAAGTTCAACATTGATGGTTTTGACTTGCTTTGATTTCAAAGACATCAAGCATTGCTCCAACACTTTTCATTTTAGTTTTATTTAACATGACTATATTTCTGGAGGCCAGCGAGATTTCTTTTTTCTTTTTGTTTTTAATTAGAACATTATGAACTCACATTGCGGCTGGAAAATCCAAGTCTCCTTGCATATAAATTGCATTACAATGAGACAAATCAGGGGGAGGTGGGAAGGTGGCGTTTGCCAAGAAATGATCTTGCACCCAAACTTTATGGAGTTATTGCATGCATACACCAGCTCTGTGGATTTATTACATGCATACACTAGAAAGATCAGATCAAAAAGTAAAACCATCGCATATCAATCTAGGAATTGATGGACACTTATATTTTCGTAGCTACTCCTGTCAAGTCTTCCTATCCTCACGAGAGGTGAATACAGAGCTGTGATTACATCCTAAATAACTGAGATCAATGCTTTAGCTACAATTGTAGATGTTGAAGTCAGGGTTCACCTACTTGTAGTTCATTTTTTAGCTAAGCAGAACAGCGTTAGGCATGCTTTGAGTTTATGGTACGCTGCTACCTTTATTCGTGCGAATATTGATGCAAGGGCACAAAAAGATGAAAGACAATTAGCCAACCCTACAGTGAATGGTAAGATGAAATCCCTGAGTAAACAGACCTTGACTTGAACCCAATCAAATTGACCTAATAGGGGTCCCTGTTATTAGAGAGAGCATAAATTGGCTATTTTTTCTTCACTACATGTTTTCTCCCGACAAAGTATATACCTCGAAACTGGCAGAATGTGAGTGAACATACCTTGACTTGAACCGAATCAAATTGACCTAACAAGGGTCCCTGTTATTAGAGAGAGCATAAATTGGTTATTTTTCCTTCACTACATGTTTTCTCCCGACAAAGTAGATACCTTGAAACTAGCAGAAGGTTACATAACATAACCACAATCACAATCACAAAGCTTATTCTCTGTGTTATATATATATATATATATATATATATATATATATATATATATATATATATATATATATATATATATATATATATATATATATATATAGATATATATATATATATGCACATGCAATACATACCCAAATGCTGAACACGGACCATCCATGATGGCACGATCATTCTGTTGCATGTGGATTGATCACATTCAAACCACAGTGCAAGCTCAAAGTACAGTAATAGGATTTGGCCATTCCCAAACAAATATAGGCTCCACGTACAGTAATAGGATTTGGCCATTCCCAGTCAAATATAGGTGAGAAAATCAACTACAACATATGCCAGTAATCATAGTTTCCAATCTCTCTTTGTTGGCTACATGCTCCACAACATATTTTTGAGTGCCATTGGAGGTTCAAGAATGGAAAAATGTCTACTCAAGGTGTGCACCAAACAATGAGAAATCTACAAGCAGAAGATAAGGCACATGTTTTGTCAGCAAAAATTTATGTATCTACATAAAAGGATTGAGAAACAAACAAAATAAAAGGGAGCAGGACATGTTAATAAACAAAATAAAAGGGAGCAAGACATAGTAAGTTGGGGCAAGACACATGAGGATTCTTATATTCGGAGGAAGCCAAAAACAAATTGTTTCAAAGAAGCATTGGGAGAGGGCACACATAACTAGGCAAAACTGAATTCTTTGTGGTTACGGATAAGGCTAGCAATGGGAAAAGGGGTCTACATAATTCAAATTTTGGGAGATTCCAAGATAGCTGACTAGATCAATAGCAGAGTGTAAATATCCATAATTAAATCCTTTCCCCAATCTTCTCAGAAAGGATCAAGCAACTAAAAGAAAATTTCAACACGCATATGTAGAGTTCAATCTTTCCGCTGATGAGCATCCTGAGCAAGCTTTATCTGTTTGGACAGGTGTTGTTTTACCACATAGTGATGGGGTGGGGGGGATGTAGTGGAGTGCGGGCTATCATATTAACACCCAATGAGGAGACTAGCCACAGCAGCTAGCCTAAAACTGCAGGATAGATGCTGATAAATCTATGTTGTTTCATTTTTGGTTTCTCCATGGGTAAGATTAGGATCCAATTTTTTGTTAGAAGAGCCTATAAGGAAAAAACTATTTGTTGTGTGAAGTAATTGGGATTTCTGGAGGAAGCACAACAAGCAGAATTATAGCCCTAGCACTTTTTCGGTTAGGCTTTGACATTGACACAACTTTTTCTCAATGCTTGGCGCATTTGCAATGTATGTTCAAATTTCGATTTAAAACAGTCAAAATACAATCAATGTATGTTCAAATTTCGATTTAAAACAGTAAATATACAATCGATATTCAAATTCCTATTTCAAACACTATATATACAATTTATATATACAAATTTCTATTTCAAATAGGAATTAGAAATATCGTGTTTTTTTCCTTTCCTTGAAAAGGATGAGGAGCACAAACACTGCATCGGAAAACATATCATGATGATCCAACAGTTTAATAGAAGAATGCAAACAAACAAGAAACATTTGCCTTGCTGTGAAACTTTTCGGGTTACTTGAACCTGTGTCTCCCAGGCAAGAGAGTTGACCAAGTTGACTACAGTTGAGTGAGAAGTGTACGAAGTAATATTGAAGACAACCTTCTAATTTTTAACTCTAAATTGTAATTAGTTGGAAATGACAAACAATCAATCCATCGATGATGGAGCTTGGATCGTGTTTATAGAAAACAGAACAGATTGGAACACTGGTATCAATCTATGAATTAGTAGATTGGAACATTGGTTTCAATCTATGAAAGGAAGTAACTAACTACTGCACATAGCATGGCACATTCAGAACAATAACGAACAAATTTCTCTCAACTCTCAACCATCCAAGGATTTTGAGATGGTTTCCTCTGGCACCTTTGTATCAAAATCAAATCAGAGACCATGCAGTTGTCACGATTTTATCTAATAACCAGAAATATTGGGAGCTATCACATTTTGTTTTTGTTTTTGGTATTGTGTGGAGGCCGCGCGAATGTGAGCCTCCGCTGCCACAAATTATGACGTGCACTCTCCTTAGTGGGAGATGCTAGGTAAACCCCCCTCCCAAGTGCAATGGAGGTGGCCTTCCTAGGCCATCGACTAACCCTGCCCAAGTAAGTATGTTTTGTTACCTTCCATCTTCCCTTTCGATACCCGTTCCTTTCATCACTCTCACCCACCCTTTGCATGTGGGATATAGCCCTACCATATTAATATCCAATCAATTGTTTCCTCTCTAATTTCCTACTTCATTATTATTATATTCAATATATGGCCGTCATTTCTAGTGACATGCTAGTGTTGCTCTTTATTATTGTGGATGTGTGCCTTTCTGCACAGTAATTCTTGGGGTTGGATATGCGCCTATCTACGAAATATTCTTGGGGCTAGGTGCAAGATCTTCATAACGTTAGCCCTAATGCTTTGTGCAATCGGTGGGACCATCTGCCAAAGGAATGTTGTCGACAGGGAGATCACATGTTCAAATCAAGGTGAGTCCCTTAGAGTTATGAGTAACTCTTATGATTAGTGGTTCGCCATTCCTCATCCAGATGTTATGGGGAAGGAGGGGGATCCTTCAAAGGCTTCCTTCATATCTACACACCCACACACACAAGTAACTCTGCATGAGAAAACACTGACATAATAGATAGTGAACCAAAAAGAAAAGTAGTCTAAAGCCAAAAGGTGGGAAGAAGATAAGAAAGAAAGAAAAAATCCAAGGTCAACTAGGGATAACGTTTTTATGAATTTCACACTTCAACAAGAGCAAGCGGGAAAAGTTATTGTGATTCTCGACACTGCAAATCCTTCCAATTTAGAGATTGAAGATTTTTATAAGACAATCATCCAGGATTGGAACAAGAGAACAAGGGTAGTAAAACAGAACAAAAAAGTCCAAAGTCAACTAGGGATAACGTTTTTACGAATTTTACACTTCGACAAGGGCAAGCAGGAAAAGTTATTGTGATTCTCGACCCTACAAATGCTTTCAATTTAGAGATTAAGGAATTTTATTAGACAACCATCCATGATTGGAATAAGGGCAGTGAGACGGAACACCCTCCTCGATTCCCATTTACTGGGCAAAAATGGTAGAACACCAATGCCTCAAACTTTGTTGCAATCGTGATGGGTAGCAATTTCCCCAGGCACAAATGTAAAGGACATGAACTATTTTAAGCACGTGTTTCCTTCAAAGGCCAATCGTGTTACACTCTTGACCTCAATTTCCAATCACTGGGGCCCTCCTCCTTGGGATTAACCAACTTCAGAAGCTCCTCGTGAGGATTCTCAAACTTTTCTCTCTGCCTTATCCAACATTTTTTTGCACCCCAAACTTTTTAAGTTGATTGTTTGTGTGAAGAACTGCAAGGTGATTGTTTTCATTCGCCATCATAGCACCCATTAATCTATCCATAGAAGAGTGGCAAAAGAAACCAATTGTTATGTCCACATCGTGCATGGATTTCGTTCAAGTTAGTCGTTTTTAGTGGGGTCACTTAAAATTGCTCAAATCTAGTAGTAATCCACATGAAATAATTGTGGTGAATAACTTGTCTAGCCGCATAGTCACTAATCTCTAATTTTGTAAGTTAGTGAAGTGTGGAGGGCGATGTGAAACTTCATATCATAGGCTAGTAGCCCAACTCTCACATGTTTGCTATTGAAATGGGTGACTATCAAACAATGCTCGGTGTCGAATGATCACATGCTTTGGGGCATGTTACAATGGATTTTAAGGAATTATACATGATCTTCGATAAGGAAGGGCACGAGCATGCACTCAAAGGGATTAAGTTTGGCTCCCTCGAAATCACCAACACTAGTCGTATGGAGAAGCTATCGGAGAAAGGCCACTCCAATTTTACTGCCCAATTCAATGTCGTACGAGTTGTGAATGGTCCCCCACAAGAGATTCCCAATGATTTGCATATGGTACTAATTAAACATCGATTGGTATTTGAAATGCCATGTGCATTGCGACCTTCATGTGGTGAGCATGACCATGACATCCTCTCGGTTCTAGGTGGTTAACCACCCAATATGTGTCACCATAGACACCCACTTGTATAGAAGAATGAAATGGAAAATGACCATTCATGAACTATCAGAGACTGGAGTCATACATCCCAATAAGATCCCTTCCTCACTAATCGTGGTCTTGGTATTTGAGAATGAAGTTAGTTGGCACACGTGCTTTGGCTTTTGGGCTCCCAACTAGTTGATCACCAAAGACAAATTTGCTAGACTGGTTATCAACAATCTCTTATATGAGCTTCATGGAGACGAGTTCTTCGTTGAAATGTACCTTTACTTAGGATACCACCAAACACGGATGAAGGAAATGGACATCCCTAAAACAAACTTTCACACACATGAATGACATTATGATTTTTCAGTGATGCCCTTTTGACTTTGTAGTGCTTCGTCCACCTTTAGGAGCCTGGTGAACAATATTTTATGATCCTTCCCGTGCAATTTTTTTCTTGCATTCTTTAATGATAGCTTGATCTACAAAAAAACATGGGACTCCCATGTGGAACATGTTGATAGGCCCTGTAACTCCTTGAAGGCCACCAGTTGATCCTTACACATTCTAGCAAAGATGTCTTTGGGGATTCAAAGGTCAAATACTTTTATTACATTATCAACAGGAAGGCCTTGTAAGTGGACCCAAAGAAAGTTGTAGCTCCATAGGATTAGCCACAAACTAAGACCTCGAAGACCTTGCATGACTTACTGGGACTAATATGCTACTAAAGCAAGTTTGTGAAAGAATATGGTATCCACCTTACAAAATGTGTTAAAAAAAAGTGTGTTTGTATGGAATAACGTTGCCAAGCAGCTGTCATGTTTACAAAGCACATCAGAACTCCGTGAATAGGATTTCACATACAAATGATTCACACCAAAGTAGCTATTCTCTACACACTTAAGGACAATTTGGTTATGGAAATGGCATGAAAAAAAAAGCTGACTGGCATCGCTCCGAGAAGGGGACTAGGTGTTTCACCTTCAACCCTATAAATAAGCAACTATCGAAGACAATAACCATCAGCGACTCTCACTAAAATTCTAGGGACCTTATTAGACCCTCAGGTAGATTGGACAAGGTTCTTGCAAATTGGCTTTCACAACCCACTTCAAGATACATGTCATGTTTCATGTGTCTTGTTTGAAGATGAAAGTGTGATTGGACCGCAAAGTGAAAACTAGTCCATTCGAACTTGATGAAGAAGGGTCCATTTGGATAAAGCCAAAAGTAGTATTGGCCACCATTTAATGTCGACTATGCTACCACATCGTTTGAGATGTATATATCCAATGGAAAGATATGCATCCAAAATATGGCACATAGGAATAAACAACGGTTTTACAATAGTTTCTATGCCCCCAACCTTAAGGACAATGTTGCATCTAAAGGAGGGTGACATGCTAGGGAATTGACCCAAGCTACCTACATTAGGGGTACTTAGGAGATAGTCAATTCAAGTATGAGTCCAACTTTGTCTAATAAGGCCCATAAGATAGTTTGTGAGTAGTTACTTAATGTAAAAGAGTCATGCTTATCAAATATGAAACACTAGGTGGTTGGAACTCATTAATGATGGGACCATAAGTAGTTATGGTTTTGTTATTAAGAATTTATTAAGAGTGCTGAAATGCTTTCTTGAATTGATATTGTAATTGGAGCTCTGCTCATAATAGGTTACTTGCTCCAACACGATAATGAAAATTACACTCCCTTTTGGGAATCATTGAGACGGGGTTTATATTTTGTCAGTTCGGTCTCCTTTTCACTTGCATATGCTATTTTTCATTTATGTTCCTACAAACAACTTGTTTTTGATTCAGTCATCGGAGATTCCACAATAAGAAGATTTTTCTGCCAACGTTTCAAATCCCAACTAGGATCCATCATCAGGGCAACTTGAAGCTTGATAGAAGAAGAGCAGCTAATTAGGGTATAAATAGAGAGAAGAGGAAAGCAGAGAGGAGGGTCGGCTCTCAATTTTTAAGAAGTCGGCTGCCTCTTGATTTAAAGGAATAATTTAATTAATTTTTAAT
>APFE030741178.1:0-27316 GCA_000404065.3 Pinus taeda | reverse complement strand
TTTTTAATTTTATAAATGAGACCTTCCATATATTTTTATTTTTATTTCTTCGTATTTTTATTTTTATTTCAATTTCATTAAGATGTAATTATGTATATATGTTTATTTTTTGTACTCATATGCAGTTTCCCAACTATGATTTTGTCCCTATAGTTGGTTCAATTGTGGCTGAGTTCAAGGCCTGTGCAATATGATCTTGTGTGGTTACATTTCTCAATCACACGTGTAAGAAGAGTAATTCATTTACTAATGCAGCCCTTTGATATAGTAGTATCTTTTTGTTTGTGAAAAAATAAAAAGAAATTTGAAAATAATTTACTATTGTCAATTGAATTGCTTTTTTTATGCTTTTCATTATAGAAGTGTGACCTAGATGTGTGCCCTTCTAAATGAAATTAAGACCTGCCCTTCAAATTTGATCACTGCACGTGACCCGTCTACGTTGACGAAGGAATGCCATCGAAGAGTAAGACCAGCCACTTGAGCAACGGGTGCTTATATTTTGTTCTCCATCGCATTCATTTGAATGCATTTCTCCTTCACTCATCTGTCCTCCCTCTACGGAAAATATTACGATTGCAATTATTCTAGTCCTCATCACTCATCCAGCTTAAATCAGTGTCAATCACTTGATAAAAGAAACGGTTGTCAGGTGTGCTACTGCCATGGCCAAAGCTAGCTGGGCTATACATGGAGCAGCAAGTCTGTGCGGGTTATTGCCTCCTCAAACAAAGTTGGGAAGATCACTTTGTAGGAAGTCACAATCTAATTTCCAAATTCAGTACAGGATTATCTTGAAAAGAAGTGCTGTTAAAGCCGCTAGCTCTAGCGACAACCAATTTGGTTCAGGTACTGTGATCGGATCATCGGCAGCTTTCTACTTTTCATAAATAAATATCCAAGAAGGCATTGCTTCTATGTCTAGCTGTATGTGGGAATGAAATCAAATTTCTATTTTAACGTTTATTTTTCAAAAACACTTCCATTGCAGGTGATCTAAGCAGAGTGGACGCGGAGATGATAGTGTTAAGAAAACGGATGCAGGAGCTGAGAATGCAAGAAACGAATTACTCTCCTCCACAGCACTGGATGAAGTGGGAGAAGGAATGGTCTGTTACATATAATTCAGATATTTGTGAATTCGTCGGATGGTTGCAGAAGATGTTGATTAACACCAGACCCTTCGTTGCCATCGCTGTTTTGGCTTTGATATTGTTGAGCCTCCTTGTATTTGTGTTGCTTCTCCTCTTTCAAATCTTTCAAGTCTCAGCTCCTCTAATCGCATTGGCTATGGAGTTTGTGACCAGATTATTACATGTGTAACGCTGTAAACTGGCTCTTTTCACACCATATACAAACACCTATATGCATCATTCATATGTTTTGTGAACCCTTCATATGGGTATGTATATGCATTCGCATTCGTGCCGTTTTTTCTTTGCAAAATTCTATCAATTATGAAGTTACGTAAATACAACAAACTCTTGATAAGAGTTCCTTTAAAAACCCGGCGGCTTCATGATCTATGGCCATGCTAGGTTTTCTATTACATCAAAGCTTACCAGATGTAGTAAATTTTAAAGTATTATTATTGGTTTTGGCGGTGGACCTTCAAACTTCAAATTCAAATTGTAAGTTTTTTATTACACTAAAGCTAGCAGGATTTAGTAAATTTTTGAAGTATTATTGTTGGTTTTATGGTGGACTGTCAAATTTAAATTGGGAATCGAATCTGGCCTAGGCCAAGCTCTTATATAATTACGTTTTTTATTATATCAAATTGGGAATCGAATCTGGCTTAGGCCAATGCTGTGATATCATTAGGTTTTCTATTACATCAAAATCCATAAATTTTAATAAATTTTTAAACTATTATTATTTTAGTAAACTTTCAAACTATTATTATTACAAACCTATAAGTTTTAGTAAGCTTCTAAACTATTATAAATTTTTAGTACCTATAAGTTTTAGTAAGCTTCTAAACTATTTATAAATTTTAGTAAATTTCTAAGTTTTAGTAAGCTTCTAACTATTATAAATTTTAGTAAATTCTAAAACTATTATTATTTTAGTAAACTTTTAAACTATTATTATTATTACAAACCTATAAGTTTTAATAAGCTTCTAAACTATTATCATTTTAGTAAACTTTCAAATTATTATTATTACTTTAATTTACTAAACTATTATCATTACTTTACTGTATGAGAAATCTTAAAATTTTTAGATACCAAAATGGCTATTAATGTAAATGATCGATTGCCAAAAATGTGTAACAATCCAGCCAGCCATAATATAATTATTAAAATACAATTATAAAAATAAAGTTAGGATAATAGTCCAACTCACACAACATTATTGATAAAATTACGATTTGTGATGTAGATGGGAGGTAATTGCATATCATATTATACACTAAATGCGTTTAGGCATCGGAATTCTAATTCTGAATCCGTAAAAGGACAGATGGATTTAAGGCCGTAGTTTTTAATGTGATGTAAACTTTGCGGATGGATGACTTACAGTCTCTCCCTGCATGCGACTATGGAATATCTTAATCCTGAATTTATTATAAGATTGAACGATCGCTTATAATTTCTTCACAACACTGTAGAATATGCCTGTCCATAGTTATTATATTTCTTAACTCACCTGGTACTCAGCATTGCTCTAGGTCAATGCTCTTGGAGTTTTTTTGATAACCATTGTTGAGTTATATATATATTATGAAATGTGTTATGAAATGTGTTCAAATGATTAGACGAAATGATTTTTGGAAATTTAGAAAATGAAAATGGGGTTCCTGATTAGAGTGCAGTGATCATAGCAGAATATATGGATAAAGACAGCTGTGTTGCACCTTCTCGTTCTCGTTGCTACTTATAATGGCAACATCCACAGCTTACACCACAAAACGAAAAGCGGGGGATTTTACAAATCTCATTTTAAAACTTCAGGGTTTTCCTGTGCAAATCATTAGTATTATTCTCTGTCAACTGGTCCATCTTGTTTCCTTCTTCAGCATTAAGTTTCTTCTGAAGTGTCATTTTCTTCCGAACTATCATTACAGCTTTTTCTTCTTCCTTTTCCTCCCAAAATAAAATGGTTGTTATTCTGAACTGTCATTACAGCTTTTTCTTTTCTCTCAGGATAAGATTGTTAGCACGATGTTATCATTTGAAAACTTTTCAAAAATTTTATAGACCATTTATCAGAATCTTAATAAAATATAACAAGTGTTCGTTTTAGCCAATCAAATTAAACTAAATTTACATCATAATCACTATTCTATCCTCTAACCACCCAAAGTAAACTAAAACTATTAATATTCTTTAAGACAATGCTCTAAGGGTATGCTATCCTCTAACCACCCAAAGTAAACTAAAACTATTAATATTATTTAAGACAATGCTTTAAGGATATCTCCAATAGGAAAAATATGGAAAAATCTTATCCATTATCGAAGCTTTTTTAATAAAAGGGATGCCCGGAGATTATATATCTCTCGGATATCTTTTCACGTAGGAAGAGAATGGCGGTTGCAATTAAGTTTGGCAAGCTGGCAAGAAGAAAATATTGGCCATCTAATGAGCGTTGCTGTCACAAGTACATTTACACTCTGTAAAACTGAAATGAAAGCCAGAAGTAATCAGATTATTCACGGAGGTGAATAAAACCTTCACGTTAACCATGGAGGTATTGTTGCGGTGGTTGTAGGGACACATGGAAGATGAAAAAAAATTCACTTTGCCCGGATGCAAAGGCTACCCCTTAGCAGTTGGTCGATTGGATTTTTAAAGTGGAAGACATGCACGCAAGCTCCAGACAACAAAGCTAACTCAAACCGCTAGCGAGACACTAGAAATACTCCAAAGGAAAGAAATTTGATGATAGGAGTTTATGGGGTTCTTTAATCATTCATTTATTATTCGGTGAGTTTAAAAGACCACCGCCGCATCTCACAGAATAGGGCCAAAGCCTTGTTTTCCAATCACGTTCTCAATCAATGAAATTATTTAGGCAAATGGTATGTTCTATCTTCAGTCATCATATATATATGTCATATATATTTTAATATGGAAAGAATTAGAAGCCATAATTATCAATGATATAAAAGAATTAATATATAAAGTAGTTAAGTTAAACTTAAATATATGTAAGCGTTAAAGTTAATTAATGCTATTTGTTTTATGTTATGTTAATATGCATGCACATTGCACTACATGTAAGCACTAAACCTAACTAAACTTAATTGTGCTTTATGCTATGTTAATGTGCAGGTACACCAACACATCCCATTAAACATAACTTAGGTGAAGGCCATGTAAAATGGATGAATCGTGACAAGAAGGCCATTTTAGGGAACACATATGAAATGAATTAAAGAGGGAAAACCTAATGGGAACAAAACTCCCCCTCAAAATAGAAAGGAAAGCTAAAAGAAAAGATAACTACTAGGTATTACTTGGTCCTTCACCCCAAGACGATCCCGTAGAAAGTGATTCTCAGTGAAAGTCTTGGTGAAGATATCAACAGTTTCCTCAAAAACAATACTACAGATCAATGATCCCATCATAAATTGATCCTCTAATTTAATGCATATGGATCTCCACATCTATTTTCCATTATCATTGCACTCGATTTTTGCAAAATTTCATTGTACACTGATTGTCAAACAATATGACAGTCAAACGATAAATAATGATACCAAGCTCGAAAAAAAAATGTTGCAACCAAGTCAAACGATAGATAATGATACCAAGCTCGAAAAAAAATGTTGCAACCAAATATACTAAATGAAGACATTAACTGCTCCTTTGTACTCTTCAAACCTCCAAAAAAAATTGGTCATGAACCTTTAATAGGCCCGTGGTTACTTTGATACAATGTAAAATTATATGAATACTAGTGGATTCATTGAGTTTAGTGTTAATGTTGATCACATAAGGGTTTGTCCAATCTTGATATATTGTCATTATGAAGGTGTAGAGTTGACTTTCACATTCAAGCTCAAGCTCTAAGTTGAACTTAGTTATATTGAGTTTAAGTTCGGGTGAGTGTTAATACTGATTAAATAAGGATTCATTTAATTTTGATGTGTTGTTATCGTAATTGTGTGTAGTTTACTTTTATAAAATTTTAAATTTTAGTTAAATTTTAACTAAAAGCATGATGGGACTAAATTTCATATAAACTAATTTATATGGGATAAAAAAAAACATATTTATACACATTATATTTAGCTCAAAAGAATATATTATCATTGATTATGAGAAAGGAAAGAAAAGTAATATCACTATTAACTTATATGTTTAATCAATTATAATAATAATTATTCATAATATTGATCAAATCTCCAGCAAATTGACAATGGTATGTCTTAAATCTTGTTAAAATGATAGGATAAACATAATTGATTAATAAAACAATGAGTAAGGGAGAAATTGTCTCGTAACATTACACTTAAAAATAAAATTATAATATTTTGATTAGCAAATTAAAAAAATAAAGAATGAATAATAAGAAAAAGAATTTTTAATATCAGGGTTAAATAAAATATTTCAATTTTTATCTTAATTTTACATCAACTTCATATAAATATAAATAATTAAATTAATTAAAAATAAGAAAACTTCTATAATTGTTTTTCTACTTTATAAATACGAGAAAGATATGAAATTTCTTTACTATTTAATATAAAATTAACATATCTTTTAAAAATTAATATTGATATTAATATGTTTAACTTATTTTATATTCAATTTAACTTTATATATATATATTATATTTCAATATTATATGATTGAATATATATATGTATATGTTTTCAAATATAAAATTTGATATATAAAATTAAAAAGATATTAAATATAAATTAATTAAAAATGAATATACATAAAATATTTTAATATGGATAAGGTATATATTTTTTTGGTTTCTAATTTAAGAAATAAGGGAGATTTGTGATGGCTCAATATAACATTAATATATAACAATTTAAATCAAAACAATTATATATATATATATATATATATTATATATATATATATATATATATATAAACAGAATTTTATTTTTATATATTTTATTTTATAGATATATATTTTAAGTGAATTTATATTTAAATATATATTATTAAAATATATATATATATATAATTTAAATGATAAAAAAATATATTTAATATAAATTAATATATATATATAAAATCACCATTTTGAAAATAAAAGAGCAACCATATGTCTCTATAACTAATAACCAATGTATATATACATGTTAATTTTAAATATATCTATAGAATTATATTTTTAAGGGTGTAAATACTTCATAAATTTTGTTTCTTTCATATAAAATAAATTTAAGCTCTCTTTCATATTTTTAACATGGTATCAAAGAGTATTTTGGCTTGACTCCTTCACGAGAGGGCCAAGAAGATGTGAGAGCCTTGAGTTTATTGATCTTATATAAATAGTTTAGGGTTGAAAATCGTGTTGAGTGGAGTGTTGTTACGAGTCAATTTTATTTTTGTGTGTATTGATCTGAGTCGTTAAAAGGTAGTGTGTCGGTGTGCATAAAGTTTTTTTTGCTTAAGAAGCTATGTAGATCTGAATGATTTGTTCCATATCTGAGAATATGGGATCAGATCTAAGAATCACAAGGTAAGGAGCCACGACAACAAAAGAAAATAACGGCACATCATTAGTGGCCACAGTGGAATTCAAAGCATTGACCTAGTGTTGATCTGCAGCTGGAGGGGTTCAATATCCATTACAAAGATGCCAACGACCATTGTTACATGCCTCATGCAGTTGTAAAGTGCACGAGAAACTGAGACTCCTTTGTTCCTTTTCTATTGCAACGATGGACCTCGTACTAACAAATGCCCTGCCATATATGAATTCTTTCTGTTACAGTCCTCGAAGGAAAGCCATTATACTATTAGGTTGCTTCATTGGAGGAGCTTCTCTTACAACAGGACTATTCTTGGCATATTATCTGAAGAACATAAAACCTCCTCCTTACGACGTTTTTCCTAGACATTTGAGTGAGGTCAAAATAGGCACGGTCGAAAAGGGGAACAAATATCATATTCTTGATATATTCCATGGAAGGATGGAGAGCATATGGGGAGTAGAATGGATGTAATTCAAGGCTGAGATATGGCTAAAATAAGGCGTGTTTGTTTTGAAAGGGAGCTGCAAATACCCAATGTTCAGTGCAGGTACCAGATTTTGCCTAGGCAATAATTTTTCTCTTTTGCTCATGAAATGGATGACATCTCTGATTTATTGATATCGTCTGAAAATGGTGAAGGATGTGATGGTTGAGCCAAAGTTTGGAATAACTCTGTGTCTGAAGAATGGCTTGCTAGTGACCCTGCATTCACGACCTAGAATCTTATAGGAGTCTTGAAAAGTGGCCATCTACAGTCTGTGAGGAGTGAGGGTTCCCTCTGCTATGTTATTATTATATCATTATGTGGTGGAATGTATCATTATGTGCGTGGTGTCAAAATAAAAGAGACAGGTTTCATGCAACATTGGATCAGAGACAATAATAATGATTTTATATACTTAACAAAAAGGCTTGTTGGTAGTTGTAGTGTGTTAATGTTCATGTTTGTGGTGTGAGTTGATGTGTGTTATTATCCAACTTGTTAGGGTCCTATAATATAGGTAATATAAGTCTATTTTTCCAGTTATTTATTTTTGGAAATTTCTTGTAAAGTTTAGCCTATAAATTCACCATGTATTATAGTCTAAATTATTCTTGTACTAAGGTCTCAAAATTGCTCAAGTCATTGTAAATATGTGTGTCAAAAGGGGTCCATTAGCCTTGATTTGAAATGTAAGGTCCCTAAGGGGTCATCAATGAGTTGTCATGGGTTCTTTGTCATGAGTGAAGGTTGGAACTGATGTCAACCAAACTAGCAAGAATGTGTGTTGCAATGCATGGTTCAAAAGGATTCCTATGGTAACTACAAGTTTCATGTAAAACATTATCATGGTGGTGTATTTTCAGCTACCCAAATAGAAAGTGAGCAGAGAGGTTTGCATCCATTTTTCAAGTAGTAGAAGGAATCAAAGTCTACATTGGACCCTCTCCATTAGAAATTTTTTCTTAAAAAGCTTTCCAACAGTGTGTGGAAGTCCAAAACTGGACTTCTGGATCAAACGTTATAGCTAATTAAAAATCCTTCCTCAAATCCAAAAAATAAAGGAAAAAAGGGCTAAGTATATGTCCTAGATTTTGCATATCAAATAATTTCAAGACAGGAAGAGTGGAGAAAGTGAATCAGTGATTAGCAACTATTAGTACAGCATATCAGCGATCGGAGGTTTAAGCACAACAGTAAGGGTATATCGTTGATTAGCGACCAATGATCAGTCATATCGGCAAATCAGCATGTCAGAGGGTCCTAGACATATCACACATCACAAAAACAAAGGAACATTGGCAAATAGCCATATCGGTGATCGGAAATCAGTGTTCGCATGTCACAAGGGTGACAACTTTTGAAAAGTTACGATATGCGATATTGTTAAATCTGCTAGTGGTAAACCGTCGGGGAGGGCTGATACAAATTAACAAAGGATTTTCATCACAAAACCAGAGTAGGTCTGGTCCTTTTATCTGTCCTCTAGAGAGACACGTGGTGAGAAATGATTGGTTCCGATATGCCATGTGGCATATGATGTCTACAATGACGTGGCGATATAGTGGACACATGGCATGTAGATTCCACATTTTCAGGGTCATAAGAGGCCAAAAAAGGGTGACACGTCTCACCACTCACAGGGGAAACATGGCATACGGTGACGCCAGATCGCAAATTGGCGAGCGGAGGTTAAGAAATCTTGTTGCATCAAAGAAGAACCTCCGATTAAAAAACACTGATAGAGGAGCTCCAATGAGGGGGCTGGCCCATGGCTATAAAAAGCTTAAAGAACCAAGGGCTATTGGCACAAGGTAGGCGACATAAATAATTTTTTACATGTTAAAGGAAAATCTTTGGCGAAAAAGGTTTAATGTAGGGTTTTTATAAGATAAAACCTCGCGCGGGCCCTCCCTCATTTCCTCTCCACATGGAATCGAGCCACGTCGTTCATCGCACATCACAAGTCTTCGAGCAGTGCAAACGATTACAATGTTATGAAATCGTGGATCTCTAAGTCCCGATATCTCAAAGGCCTAGGCGCATGTGTTGTGGTCCCATGAATTACACATGTGCACCATTTATAATGTGGCAATATTAAAAAAGATCATCCTCCATCCCAACCACATGGTTTAGCCCCTAAAAAGGCTTTGGGCTTGAGCCTCTAGGCCTTGGTCATACAGATTCCACCTAAGTCCTGGGGGCTAGGCATATCAGAAAAGTTATATCCCGCATAGTTCAAAGTGGAACACAACTAAAAACTACGATTGCATTACTTTGATATGGTGATAAGTAGCTAGATCGTATAAAAAAACAAATGCCAAAGGAACACAGTATAAGGGACAGAGAAGTATTGGGGCATTGAAATAAGGAAAAATCCACCCAGATAAGACCATACAAAGGAGGAGAAGGAATATGAGTCAGAAGATTTTTAAATGCCTAAAAGAGAGGAATAGTATTTTGAAATGCACAATCAATAAGTATCTACGAAAATAACTACAACCACTCTAGTTTTAAAGTTAGAGGATTGGAAATATTGAACCAATTTCTAGATTTAGAGGCTAAGGATTTTCCAGCAGAATTGGGAAGAGCAAAGGAGCAGTTTTGATGAATTACTGCAAAGGGACATGTTATGATAGAAGAAATGCTAAAACTTCAATTAGGGGCATGTTCTACTTTCAAGGGAAGCAATTAACCAGATACTTATTTTGCCTAAATGCAAGCATATTTTCTTATATTTGTTCTAGGAAATAAAGAATATATTTTAAATTTTATTTTTTCATACATGAACTTGAGAGATACTAAAGATAAATTTGTTTCTGTAACTATTTAATGACTATTATTTTGTAAAGTTGTTATGTAAAGCACTATATAAAAAAATTCTAAAGATGTAAACAAGGTTATATTATGTATGAAGAAAATGGCCTTACATTGATGAAAGTCATGGATTGGACTCAAAGTGATCAATTTGAAGAAATATAGAGTTTTGTTCCAGGATTCTCGTGTCAGAAAATTGGTGATGTGCTTCTTATGTTAAATTGTTTCTTTTCTCAATTTCCATATGTTTTTCCCTCTTTATTATTGCAATAATATTAAGGGCCGAATTTGCTTAAGTGTACTCTACTCTCGTTTGTTAGCAATATCCATGTTTTCTTCCTGATGTTAAATATAGAATTCAAACAAGTGTGCTCTATATTTAATTGAATTTAAATCATATTCATCATATTCACCCCACATACACTCTAAAAGATCCAAATGTTTTCATATCCCACCTTGTTACAACTGCTCTGTCATTTTTATATTGATTACCCAAAGGCTCATGATTCCATGCCCAATGGAATTTTCCTACATATTTCAACCAAAATTTTGAAGAAACCCATCTCAAACTCAAATAACTAGCCTAAAATCTAAAGAAAAAATCTAAATCATATAGAGAGATCCCTCTCTGAAGTTGAAAGGGCTAGATCCCATCTTTAAAAGTGGTTTTGTTGTTACCTTTGTAGTTTTCTTCTTTAACCTAGGAAAATTATGGAGTGATAACATCCTAGTGACCATACTAGGGAACTAACCTTAAAAACAAAATATTTTCCAAGTAAATATTGATTTCAGAGATCCAAAGGTATTTCCTATGGGTGACAGTGATGTAGAAGTTATTTAGGTTGATTTTTCCACCCAGAATTTGCAAATATACCTATCTATAAATAATCTATTTGAAGATATAGCTCCCAGGAAAATCTACAACAGATCCTACCCAGATCCTAACCCACCTGGAAGTGTGAATAATCCTAAGAAGCTAATTAGGAAGAAGAGTTTTACAGAGAGGAAAGCAAGCAATAATCATTTTCCAAGAGTTAATTCCTTTCTAGAAAGTTTTATAACTATTGATGATATTGAATTTGACTTAGCCTTTGAGCATAGTCTTTCCAAAATCAAATTAGAAATCTTTGTCCCTAAGACAGTCTTTGATGAAAATATTTTGAAACCTCATATCTTAGCACATCATCCTATCATTTTAGATTCTAATAAAGATGTTATAAAAAAGTTCGAAAAACTTGAAGATTTGGTGACTAAATTGAATTAGGCCACTCATAAACCATTTACAAATCAAACAACTACTTTTCCTTCTTCCGCCTCATCATCAACCTCTCATGTGGTTTCTCTTTTCACCATTATTCCTATTTCATCTACCATCCAAACTCCTTCTATACCATCTCATCAGGTCATAATTCCACCTTCTTCATCACCCCTAACATCAAGCACAACCACAGTTTCATCCTCCTCACATATCCCAGTCATGGCAGCTCACTATTCTCTTCTGGTTTTACTAGCAAAGGTGCATGCCATGCCACATGATTATCAACAACATATGCCTAACTTCGATAGCACTAGGCCTATCATTGCACAACAACACATAGAAAATATGAATGACTTCTTATACTTACAATAAGTTGATGATGATGATGTGAAAATGAGGCTCTTTGCACAAAATTTGACACAGGAAGTTACAAAATTGTTCAAGGGATTTCTAGCAAGTAGTATTATAGATCTACATCAATTTCACCGAACTTTTTCACAAGATGGGAAGTAAAAACGAATCCTATTCAAATCTTGACAAAATAAGAGAGTTTAAGGAGAGCTCCTGGTGAAACAGTTCAGGATTATTGCACCATATTTAATAATGTTTACAATTCTATTCTAGTAGCAATACAACCTCCACCAGGACTAGCTTTGATCCATTTTTTGTGCAATATTTCTTATCAATTAAGAGAGAGAAATTATGCCACCTTAGAAGAAATGCAAAGAAATGTTGTTAGTGTAGAAGCAAATTTGTTGGCCAAAAGAGCTAAGTTAAAAGTTGAAAGAAGGGTGACCATTAAATAAGAGCCTTCTTCCTCTTCATTAGATGAAAAGCTAGACACCCTAGTTAGAACCATGAAAAGGATGATGGAACAAATGAGTTTGATCGATAGATCTCCACCAAGAGAAACTCAAGGGGGTTCACAGATCAGAAATCCTAACTCTAGGAGGAACCCGCCCCAAATTAAACAGAGAGATCAAGGAGCCCTAACAGATCAACAACAAATGAAACCTCTGTTCCAGGGGAATTATTCATATGAAGAAACTGAGATAGGAGATGACCTTGAAGAGAATAAGATCAATATTCTTAGGGAAGGATAAATAGACATTATTTTCTTAACTAAGTTGGAACAAGATCTATTCTTGATATCACAACCAGAAGTCATCCCTGTAGAAACTGATGATTATAAAAAGGGATATCATAATGCTATAATGGAAGTACACAAACAATATAATTTGAGAAGCAAGAAGGTTGTATCAAACCCTCCCAAGAAGATTTAGATTGATACAAATTCCACTAGCAAGACGAAGGATAACTCCCTAAAAGAAGTTTCTCAGAAACAAGCTGTAAGTATTAAAGAAGTAGATAAACCTCAAACTTCTTTTAGTATTGAAAATGAATTAGCCAAGGTTAAAATTTCTATTCCTCTGATTGAATTGATGAAGAAGAATGATTATATATCTAAAGTCATAAAAGAATTAAGGATAGAGAGGAAATAGATAGGGTTAACCTAAGTGATGACCAACCCAAGTTATTATTTGGACCTGAATTTGAAGGGATGTCACAAGATGGTAATGTGCCACCATTCTATGTTACATTGAACATTCATGACTACATTTTTCATAATTCCATGCTTGATTTTGATGCTTCACACAATCTCATGCCTAGAGTCATTATGTAAAAGTTGGGATTAGATACAACAAGAACCTATAAATACCTCTACTCCTTTGATTCTAGAAAAGTAAAATTCTTAGGTCTTATCAAGGATTATGTGTGACTCTGGACCAAATCCCAGCAAAGAGTGTGGTTATGGATATAGTAGTGGCTGATATACCTCCAAAATATGGAATGTTATTATCAAGACCTTAGGGGGGATTTATAGGTTACCATGCGGATGGACATGACATATGAAACTATTCTTGTCTTTGGTCAACAAAGGAGGTTGTATAGGGAAGCATTAATGAAATATATGGTAAGCATCCAAGACAAACCTAATAACTACCCACTTTATTCTATGCATTCCGACATGGATTATTGCATCCTACACAATAATCATGTGTAGAAGAAGAAGTGACAGAGTTGGAAAGTAAATCAAGCAAAAGAAAGGATGTGAAATTAAATCCTAGAATAGAAGATGAAGAGAATGAATCCCTGTGGAATATGGATTTCGATGGGACAATTATTAAGGAAGAAGTAGGGACAGGTATTTGGGTCATCAAATCAAAAACATGTATAGAAAAGGGATATTCTTACAAGCTTAATTTTCAATGCACCAACAATATAGTTGAGTATGAAGCGCTTATTTTAGGATTGCAGGTTTTGAAGAGGCCAGGAGATAAAATTATTTTTGTACATGGTGATTTAAAACTCATCTTTAATCATATTAAAGGTGAGTACTCAACTAAACATCCTAGGTTAACGACCTACAAAAATGTTGTCTTATATTCTGTAGTGTGTTCGATAGTATCAGTTGTCTTTGATTCCTAGGAGTCAAAATATATTAGCAGATGAACTAGCTATATTAGCGAGTACCTGTAAGATTCCATTCCATCTTAATAAAAATTATGATATTGAAGTGAAGCATAGACAAGTTGTACTTGATAATATTAGATATTGACAAGTGTTTGGAAGTGATAAGCAAGTAGAATTTTTTTTGTAGTTGAAGAAAGAATTTGAGAGTGTACATATTGATACAGCTAACAATGTAGATAAGTATACAAATGAAATAGTGTTGAACTGGATCAGTGAAGATCCAAAAGAACTTGAAATCCTATAGTTAAAAGATAATGTGCTACCAAGGGGTTTGTGCCATTACAAGAACTATTTGATTTTAATTATGTGGCTAAAAAACCCAAGATAGAACCTATAGGAGCTGAAGTTGAGGACTGTAATATAGGTACTGAAGATAATCCAAAGATTGTAAAGCTTTCCAAGTCTTTACCTCCTAAAGAAAGACAAAAGTACATTGATTTATTGAAATAATATTCTGATGTGTTTGCAAGGGGATACAAAGATCTAAAGGCATATGATACCAACATTATACAACATACTATTTTGATCAATGAGGACCAGAAGCCTTTCAAACATAAATTAAGGAGGGTGAATCCAATTATGTTACCCTTAATATAAAAAGAAGTTAGAAAAAATTTTGATGAAAAAATCATTGTACCTCTGAGGTTTTTGAAATGACTATCAAATCTGGTGCTGACGAGGAAGAAGACTGGGGAAATAAGATTATGTGTGGATTTCTGAAATATGAACAAAGTTTCTCTCAAATTTAAATACCCTTTACCAGAAATGGATCATATTTTACAGAAGGTAGTTGGTTCTAACAGAATTTCTTTCCTTGACGACTTTTCAGGTTACAACCAAATTCTTGTGCATCTAGATGATAGAAAAAAACAACTTTCAAAACACCATGGGCAACCTTCATGTACGTGAAGATGCCTTTTGCGATGATGAATGCAAGAGCCACTTTCCAAAGAGTAATGGATATTTCTTTAACATAGGAGAAGGATCAATTTATTGTAATATATTTATATGACAACACTATGTTCTCCAAAACTGATGGGGATCATCTGTTTCATTTAAGAATAGTTTTTGAGAAATGTAGGAAATATGGTATTTCCTTGAATCCCAAGAAGTTTCTATTTAGTTTAGAAGAAGGTAAACTACTTGGTCACATAATTTCAAAATATGGTATGCAAATTGATCCTAGTAGAATTGAAGATATTATGAAAATTGATCCACCTAGAAACAAGAAAGAAGTGTGGTCCTTTATTAGTAGAAGAAATTTCTAAGGAGATTTATTCCAAATTTACCTGAGATCTTAAGAGTTATTACAAACATGTTGAAGAAGGACGATGCAATGAAATGGAATATTGAAGCCAAAAGATCATTTAGTGATGTGAAGACAACCTTGACCCATTCTCCTGTTATGATTAGCCCAGATTACACTAAAGACTTCATTATCTTTTCCTTTGCTTCAGAACATACTATGCAGCAGTATTATTATAGAAAAAAAGGAGCGACATGAACAACCGATAGCATTTTTCAGCAGAGCTTTAAGAGATTTTTCATTGAAGTATAACATCATGGAAAAGAAATATTTTTCTTTAGTAAAGGCCTTGAAATATTTCCGAGTGTATGTGTTACATTCTCCCATAACTGCGTATGTTCCAAGTGAAGTAGTAAAGTATATCCTCACTCAAACGAATCCCGATGGAAAAAGGGGCAAATTGATATCAGTGATTTTGGAGTATGACATGGAAATAAAGCCTACAAAAGTTATCAAGTGTCAAGGATTAACCAAATTAAGGGTTCAGTTAAATTTTCATGCAATAGAAATCAACTTTTTAGATGCTCTCGACGAACAAGAGGATCTGGCAACTCCACACGTATCAAATTCTTACTTCTCCCTGGTAATCAAATATTGTGTATGTTCTATAGAATCTACAAGCTCCACCTAGTTTGAAAAAACCAAGGCAAGATTTCTTAACATTAAATTTGTAAAGTTTTTCATTTTAGATCAAGCATTGTATTAGAAAGATGTTGGAGGAATGTTGCTAAATTGTTTATTGAAAGATTAAGAAGATAAAATAATGGAGAAATTTCATTAAGGTGATTGTGGAGGACATGTTTACTAGAAAGCCACAGTAAACAAAATCCCAAGAGCTGGTTTTTATTGGCCTACTTTATTTTATAACATTCATAAAATGGTTTCAACTTGTCCTCAATGTCATATTTTTGAAGGAAATAGAAAACTCTTACCTTTATCTCTGCAACCTATATCAGTGAAGGTGCCTTTCCAGAAGTGGGGTTTAGATTTTATAGGAGAAACTCATCCAAGTTCTTCAACTCAACACAACTGGATCCTAACAACAAAAAACTACTTTACCAAATGGATAGAAGTAGTCCCAATCACACAAGCTACATATTTTGTATCATACAATTCATTAAAGGTAATATTATCTCCAGCTTTGGTTGTCCCCATAAAATTATCACAGATAATGTTGTTGCTTTCAAATCTAAAATGATAATTGAGTTTTGCAACAAATATCATATAGTATTAGAACATTATACTGCTTATTATCCTCAAGGAAATGGATTGAAAAAAATATTCTAATAAGAGCTTAGTCAATATCATAAAGAAGTTTCTATAGGAAAACAAGAAATCCTAGCATAAGAAATTGATAAATTCTCTATAGGTGGATAGGATAAGCACAAATAAATCAATTGGGATGTCACCATACCAATTGGTATATGGAACATATGCAATTGTTTCTACTTCTCTGGGAATTCTGGTGCTAAAGTTGTTGTAGGAAGTGGAAGCAGAGCCCAACGATACACAAAGGAGGATCAACCAAATGATACATTTAAAACAAACCAGAGAAGATAATAATGCATAGATAATTTAGGACCGAATCAAAAGAATTCATGACAGGAGAGTCAAAGCAGATGATTTCCAGCTCAATGACCTTGTTCTAAAATGTGATGCCAAGAATGAGGAGAAGGATAAACATGGAAAGCTTGATAATTTGTGGGAAGGCCCTTACACGATTGGAGCTTTCCATGGAACCAATGCATTCTTATCAGAGGATCTGACTGGAGAATCACTATTAGGAGGACCAGTTAATGGTAGGTTGCTTAAACGCTACTTCACCTAAGTTCAGCTGATCACATAATACATCATTGCATATATCAATTTATTATTCCTAATTACTACATGTGTGGGTGACTATCATCCGATGTTGAAGCCCGGAGTGAAGGCCCTAAGTTTCAGATGAATTACTACTATATCTAGGATTTTCAATTTACAGAGGTTAGTTTTAGATTTTTATGATGTAATAATTTCCCAATGGATAAGGCCACTGATCTACGGTGTTCTTGACACCTCACAAGGAGGATGTCACCCCCATTGGAGCCACTCTTAGGGTCCTATAATACAGGTAATCCAAGTCTGTCTATCCATTTATTTATTTTGGGAATATGCTTGTAAAGTTTAGCCTATAAATTTACCATGTATTATAGTCTAAATTATTTTTGTACCAAGGTCTCAAAATTACTTAAGTCGTTGTAAATATAAAAGGGGTACATTAGTCTTGATTTGAATTGTAAGGTCCCTAAGGGGTCATCAGTGATTTGTCATGGGTGCATTTTCATGAGTGGATTTTCATGAGTGGATGTCTGCACTGATGTCAACCAGACTAGCAAGAATGTGTGTTGCAGTGCATGGTTCAGAAGGATTCCTATGGTGGTTGCAGGTTTCATGTAAAAGATTATCATGGTGGTGTATTTTCAGCTGCCCAAATAGCAAATGAGAAAAGACATTTGTAGTCATTTTTCAATCATTAGAAAGACTCAAATTCTACATTAGACCCTCTCCATTGGAAATTTATCTGAACAAGCTTTCCAATGGTATGTGGAAGTCCAAAAATAGACTTCGAGACCAAAATTTATAGCTAAATGAAAATCCTTCCTCAAATACAGAAAATAAAGGAAAAATGGGCCAAGTATAAGTCCCATATTTTGCATATAGGAGAATTTCAAGAGAGGAGGAGCGGAGTAAAGTGAATCAATGATCATTGATCGTCGATATCGCATATCAACGATTGGAGGTTCAAGCACAACAATGAGGGCATATCGTCGATTAGCAACCAATGATCATTCATATCAACAAATTAGCACGTCGAAGGGTCCAGGACATATCACACATCGCAATAGCGAAGGTACATAAGCAAATAGCCATATTGGCGATTAACAATTGACATTCACGTATCGCAGGGGTGACAAATTTTTAAAAGTTGCAATATGCAATATTGTTAAAGCTACTAGTGGTAAACCGTCAGGGAGGGCTGATACAAAGTAACAAAGGATTTTCATCGCAAAACTAGAGTAGGTTTGATCCTTTTCTCTCTCCACCAGAGAGACACATGGTGAGCAGTGATTGGTTTTGATATGCCACATGGCATATGATGTCAGCAATGATGTGGTGGTACAGTGGACACGTGGCATGCATATTCGACATTTTCAGGGTTATAAGAGGCCAAAAAAGGGTGACACATGTCACCACTCATAGGGTGACACGTGGCATAGGGTGATGTCAGATCATAAATCGGCGATCAAAGGTTAAGCAATGTCGTTGTTATGTCCCTATACTATTAGTGTAGCCCCTTATTGTTATTAGTGAAACCCTCTTATTGTATTGTTGGTGCCCATGTAGTCCCCATATTGTTATTATTGTGCCCCATAGAAGCCCACTATTATTATTCTTGTGCCCTTACAATATTATTGTTATGTTGGCTCGGATTATATTGTGACCCCTTAGACTCCTATACATAGAAAGGAGGTCTTGTCATTTGTATCATCCAAGAATTGTTCATTTCTGTAATGTAAATATGGTTTCACCCTCAAAGAGGCTAATTTTGAAGTCGTTGATCTATCTTTACTTCTATTTTGTTCACTGTTTGCATAACATTTGGTATCAGAGCTTCAGATTTTAGGGTTTCGCTACTTCAAACAAGCCATTGTGGCATGTTCTCTATGACTATTTTCTTATGAAGTTTAAGAAGTTGAAATTAAAACCCATTTGAGACGAAATATTGATGAACCTTGTGTCCAAATTTTAGACCTTGTACCACTATATTTTTGGAGATATGATCGAGGAAAGTTAGGGTTTTTGCAGGCTCCTGAATTCCATTGCAAACAGGAGACCTTAGGAAAATCGTCATAACTTTCTCTCTCAGCATCGGATTTAAATTTTGTAAAACGTGATAGAAATATGACAGATTATAGTTTTTTGGGTATCATTTTTAGGGCCTAAGGTTGAATCAATGACGCCTAAAACTTCATACAAGTTTTCTCTACTGAACTAGTCTATAATCAGGTCATCTGGGGAGATTGGGCATAACTATGTTTTGAAGAATCAAACATCGATTAGACCTGTGGATTTGGAAAGAGTACTTAGAGAATTAACACCAAACGAAATTTCAGAACTTGGAGGTCCAAAATTACAGAGTTAAAGTCGTTGCAAGATAGAGATCCTAAAAGTAAGAAAGAGAGCTATGAAGGAGTTTGATGGCAAGGATCTAGTAACTTGGATACTATAGATTGAGCAATATTTTGATCTACATAATGTGCAACTATAACAAAAGGTACATATTGCATCTTTATATTTAGAACCAAATCAGTTTGTATGGTATATAGGGCTTTGTTCTTGTAAACCACTTGTCACCTGGTCAATTTTCACGGAGGAAATGATAACACATTATGAGGATACAAAGAACAACACCTTCTTTAGCCAATTGATAAATCTCAAACAAAATGGTTCAATGACAGAGCACATTGAGGACTTCCAAAAATTGAATAAAGGGTAAATGATATTCTAGAGAAGCAGGGGATTGATGTCTTCATAGGGACTTTAAAGGATAACATTCAACATGAGGTTCGTCTTTGGGAACCTGATTCATTGGAAAAGGCATTCAGGTTGGCAAGAAAAATTGAAAGAAAAATTATGAAAACAAGGAATCCTACCACTCACAACTATAAATATGGAAGTGTTGTTGCTCTTAGCCTTCCACAACCTACAAGGTTAACACCACAACAATTGGAAGAAAAAAGTGAAAAAGGGATTTGTTACAGTTATGATAGCAAATAAAGTAAAGGTCATAAGTGTGTTGAGAAGAAATTATTTTACATATATTCTAAAGAGGAGGAAGAAAAGGATCAAGAAATGTCAAAAGAAGAGGATATACACTAGGAACCAACCCTAGAGAAACAAGAAATGAATCCGACCATATCTTGTAGTGCATTGGCAAGAATTACCACTCCTCAAACTCTCAAGATAGATGGACAAACAGAGATAGTGAACAAATGTTTGGAAGGATATCTTGATTGCTTTGTATCTGATAAGAAAACACAATGGGCCAAGTGGTTACCTCTGGTTGAATGATAGTATAACAACTCAACAAAAATGAGCCCATTTATGGCACTTTATAGATATCACACACCATCTATCACATCATCTTTAAGAGAAAATTCTAATGTTCAAGCAAAGGAAGATCACATCAAACATCAACAACAAGTTCTCCAACTCTTAAAGGATAACCTCACTTTGGTGAAGAATCAAATGAAACAATAGGCAGATCAACATCATAGCGAAAGAAGTTTTGATGTAGGCGACTGGGTATTTTTACGACTACAACCATACAAACAAATGTCCCTCAAGAAAGCTAAGAGGGATAATAAATTATCACCAAAGTACTATGGTCTTTACAAGGTGGTGCAAAAGATTGGTACTATGACATACAAATTGGAGCTTCCTGCATCTTCCTGAGTGCACCCAGTTTTCCATGTTTCATGCTTAAAGAAGGTTATAGGTGGCAAGCTCCCAGTTCAAGTAATATTGTCAAAACTTGGCGAGGAAGGAAAAATAATAGTGGAACCTGAAGCAGTCATAGAAATAGGAACCCGATAACTATGAAATCTGCCAATTTCAGAGTATCTCATCAAGTGGAAGAACATACCCGCTGAAGATTTCACATGGGAGGAAGAGAACTTTATACAGAAACATTGAGAACTACTCAAGGGTTGAGAACAACACTTTTTGAAGGAGAGGGGCATGTTAGGTCCTTATACTACTAGTGTAGCCCCTTATTATTATTAGTACAACCCCCTTATTGTACCGTTGTGCCCATGTAGTCCCAATATTATTATTATTGTGCCCCATAGAAGCCCACTATTGTTATTTTTGTTCCCTTACAATATTATTGTTATGTCGACTCTGATTATATTGTGACCCCTTAGACTCCTATATATAGAAAGGAGGTCTTGTCATTTGTATCATCCAAGAATTGTTCATTTGTGTAATGTAAATGAGGTTGCCCCCTCGAAGAGGCTGATTTTGAAGCTGTTGATCTATATTTTCTTCTCTTTTATGAGCTAGTTGCATAACATTCGTTGTATCAAAGAATAATCTCTTATTAAAAAATTCTGATAGAGGAGCTCCAAGGAGGTGGTTGGCCCATGGTTATAAAAATCTTAAAGAACCGAGGGCTATTGGCACAAGTGGACGACATGAATATATGTTTTACATGTTAAAGTCAAAGCTTTGGCAGAAAAGGATTAATAAAGGATTTTTGTACGATAAAACCTTGCACAGGCCCTCCCTCATTCCATCTCCATGTGGAATTGAGCCACATCACTCATCACATATCATAAGTTTTGGGGTGGTCCAAACAATTACAATGCTATGAAATCTCTGATCTCTGAGTCTCGATATCTCAAAGGCCCAGGCACATATGTGTGTGGTTCCATGTATTACACATGGGGACCATTTATAATGTAGAAATATTACAAAGAATCCACCCCCATCCCAGTGACAGGGTTTAGCCCCTAAAAAGGGTTTGTCCCTGAGTCTCCAGGCCCCAGTCATACATATTCCACATAAGCCCTGGGGGCTAGGCATATTAGAAACGTTATATCACACACAGTTCAAATTGTCACACAACTTAAAACTCTGATTGCATTACTCTGATATGGAGATAAGAAACCAGATCGTATAACAAAAGAAATGCCAAAGGAACACAATATAAGAGACGGAGAAGTATTGGGGCATTGCAATAAGGAAAAATCCGCCTAGATAAGACCATACAAAGGAGAAGAAGGTGTATGAGTCGACAGTTGTTTAAATGCAAAAAAGAGGGGAATAGTGGTTTGAAATGCACAGTCAACAAGTCTCTATGAAAATAACTACAACCACTCTAGTTTTAAAGGCAAAGGGTCAAAAATATTAAATCAATTTCCATATTTAGAGACTAAGGATATTGTAGTAGAATTGAGAAGAGTGAAGGATAATTTTGATGAATTATTATATAGGCAGCTGTTATGATAGTAAAAATGCTAAAAATTTAGTTAGGGACCTATTCTACTTTCAAGGGCAGTAGCTAACCAGATATTTCATTTTCCTTAATGCAAGCATATTTTCCTATATTTGTTCTAGGACATATAGAATATTTTTTAAAGTTTATTTTTTCATACATGAACTTGAGAGATACTAAAAATATCTCTGTTTTTGTAATTATGTAATGACTATTATTTTGTAAACTTGTTTTGTAAATCACTATATAAATAGTTTTTCAAGATGTAAACAAGGTTGGATTATGTATGAATAAAAGGGCTCTGCATTGATGTAAGTCGTGGATTGGACTCAAAGTGATCAATTTGCAGAAATACATAGAGTTTTTCCTCTAGGATTCACCTGTCAGACAATTGGTGATGTGCTTCTTATGTTAAATTGTTTCTTTTCTAAATTTCCATATGTTTTTCCCTCTTTATTGTTGCATGAAGATTAAGGGCCAAATTTTCTTAAGTGTATTCTGTGCTGGCTTGTTGGGAATATCCATGTTTTCTTCCTGATGTTAAATATAGAATTAATCCCAATATGCTCTATATTTAATTGAACTTAAATCATGTTCATCATATTCACCCCATAGACACTTCAGAAGATCCAAAATTTTGCATACCTTGACCTATTACAGCTGCTCTGTCATTTTGTGATTGACTACCCAGAGGCTCATGACTCCATGCCCAATGGACTTTTCCTGTATCTTTCAACCAAAATTTTGAAGAAACCCATCTTGAACTCAAATAGATAGCCTAAAATCTAAAGCAAAAATTTAAATCATATAGAGAGATCCCTCTGTAAAGATGAAAGGGCTAGATCCCAATTTTAAAAGTGGTTTTGTGATTACCTTTGTAGTTTTCTTCCTCAACCTAGGAAATTTACGGAGTGATAACACAATTGTGATGTGAAAAATGAAATGATGCAGAACCACAAAGAATAGGCCAACTATTCAACATACTAATGTGACCCGTCATGCTTTGGGAGCATTAGTCATAGGTAGTTCTTAATAAGGTCAAACTGGGGTGACTCGTCATGCTCCCAGAGCATTAGTATAGTTTATTTATACAAGGTCAAGTTGTAGAATTGTTTGCGAAAGACATTTTGTATGTAGAATGCTATCCTAGATAATTGATGAAGGCTATGGAGGGTTATGGATTCATAGATGGTGGTAGTTACATAGGATGGTTCATTATTGAGACTGGCCGATTGCGCTCTGGGAGGTTGAGAAGCATCAATTCTGCAAAGCACGTCAACGATGTTTTGAAGCAGTTATGTTTTAAATTGAGGTCAAGTGACAAATCGAATATGTGGTGGTGAAAGAGTGATGTTTGTGAGATTGAAGAGTGGATGTGAGTGTTGATGAAGGCCAGTGAGAAAAATTATCCTTGTTGTTGTAATATGTGTTTTTCACGTAAGCATTAAGGGAGGGTGTTCGAAGTAATGCTTGCATGTCATGTATAGTTTTCATTATGAGTTACAAGGAGTTAATCTAGAAGTTGTTGATTCCTATGCTATGAGTTGGAGTCATAATCTAGATGTGTCAAAGTAAGTGTCGTATGTCCTATATAGACATTTATATGTAATGTCTATGAGATCATAAAAGTTATGGTGTAATTTGTGTTGTGAAAACAATCACTTGCTCTCTTTCATATTTCTAACATATTAAGAGAGAGATATTTGTTATGTCAATGTAATATTCTTTAGTTTGGATAGTGAATTCTCAACATAATCATTCATTATAGTTAACTTGCATTATATATTCTTATGTAGTATAGCTTTTATTTTGGTCATTATTTTTTAAATAACAAATCATATATAATATATATATAGATATATAAAGAGAGAGAGAGAGAGAGAGAGAGAGATGATTAATGCTAATAATAATAATAATGAATATTAAATTTAATTTTCATTAAAATTAATTTTAATGTATTAAATTTAAATTAATAATAATAAATTATTTTAAACTTTAATTATTTAACTTTTAAAAATTGAGGAAATTTTGTTCAATTCTTGCTCATGGGTGATATATTGTACATGATGAAAATGTAGTCCTGCCAAATTTAAAAATAAATAAATAAATTTATGTTTCCATCATTTTAATCTATTAATATATTAACAGAATTAATGAAGTTGTAAAGTTAAAATTGATTTTTAATGCTAAAATAAGTTGCAGAGATTAACATATAAATAATTTAAAGAAAAATACATTTCTTTCTCATTACAAAATTAAAAATTATTTAATATTATATTTTATAATGAATTTTTGGAATTTTATTTTTATTTTTATTTGAATAATGTATTTTCAAAATTATATTAGAGATGATAAATTTTTTATTTTTTTCCTAATCAGAATGGGAATTTTTATCTAGAGATTGGCTAGTGCTATTACACTAGATAAATAGCAACAACAAATTCGTAATAAATGTGCATTTGAAATTTTTGCGGGCTCTTCTATTGGTCGATGATCCATGGCCCAAATTTACCATTAAAAGTGAACCCACATAACGCTTAAAATAATGTATAAATGTGGAGAATTATAAGTTTTAGTATTATTAGCTATTTGTGGTGTCTTGTTATGATGGTGTGTTTTAAATAGGTAGGCTACATTATGAGGAGGTTGTTCAAACTCTTCAACTAATTAGTAACCCTATAAATGTATGTGTTTTTTAGTTAAATGAATCAAGTTGTCAGCGCAGGCAATCTCAATATTTAGCTCTATCTCACCTGATAATTGCACCTCTGTTCTTCAATACTTGGTCTTCCATTTTCTATGTTGGTATTAGAGCTCAAGGCTGGAGTTTTGTGAAAGAGCCCTGTGGTATGGCTGAGTTTGTTGTGAAGACTGATGTGGAATCATAGTTGTGGTCGACGAATTCCCTGCGTGAGAGGAAACCCATTGGTGGAAACTGAAGTGGTGAGCGCATGCTAGTGCAATAAGTGAAGTAGTTAGGTGGAGTTGCGTGTAGTGCGTAGAGCTTGTTGCGTGTAGTGCGTAGAGCTTATAGAGAATAGTGTTTGGAGTGATATACATGCGTGGAGTTGCGCCCCCACCCCCACCTACTAAATGACATTGATGCGATCATTCTTATTGACTCGGTTATCTGCTTGTAGTCATGCACGTAGCTTACGGCAAACCAGGATTTGGAGTGGTCAACCTGCATGGAGTTTCAGTGCCACCACGTAGCTTTCTGGGAATTAGGCTGGGTTGAACCCATTCTTGCTTGGCCTGATAAGTTTTTATCTTGCCTAAATTAAAACCTGCCTCCGTGAAAGAGCAAGAGCATAGTAAGGATGGTCCTCTGTGTGCCACCTTTAGCATAGAAAGGGATCAAAACCAAAATGCGTCGTTTAAATTTGAGGTGGTTATTATAAATGAGCATTGTGTCTCAGATTTTGTATGCAATTTCTCTCCTCAAACTTGCTTTGATTTGTGTCTCAGATTTTGTATGCAATTTCTCTCCTCAAACTTGCTTTGATGCTTTGGAAAAAGAGGGAACGATGTCACGAAAATGAAATAATAGTGTGTTGTGCCATACAACAACCCCCCATTTCATATCATTACTATTCCAAAACTATAATGTGAAATGGGTCCCTTTTTTAATTTTTGTTTTAAATTGGTATCAATTTAAAGTTCTATTTCAAAAAAGCCCGAATAAAAGAAAACATTATTAAAAGACCTTTTCAATAAAACCAATCAAAAACCCCAACGTAAAACGATTTATCTTTATCATTGCGATAAAGTGATCGCAAGATCGCATATCACAATGACAAAGAGAACGCAACTTAAGGGACATCTTGATTTTCGCCGATGCGAAATTTCTATCGGATATCGGCAAAGCATAAAGTAACACAAATAACATCCCCTTGTTCCGATGCGATGCGAAATCGGCAATTGGCAATCAACGATAATGTTTAACTCAAATAAGCTTTCTCTTGTTCCGATGCGATGCGATATCGCTATCGGTGATCGGCGACTCACCATGCCCTCATTCTAAACGGCCCTACTCGCTACTCCCGACATGATGCGATATCGCTATCGGCAATCAGGGATTCCAAATGAAACCAAAGAAATAACTTAGGATTTCCCCGATGCCCGATTGCGAAAAGGGTAAAAGGCACGGTTTTCAAAGTAAAAATCATAAAGGCAGTTTAATATGATTTATTCGTAATTAAGGCAATATCTTTTGAAAAGCCGCTCATCTGCGTTCAACCGCCAAATCACCCAAAGCATGCTTCAAATGAATCATTCGTCCATTAACTGAAGCGACTGGTATTAATGAGATTGGCAGGCCTTAACGGCCATTTAATGAAAACAGCAAGCTTGCGATCTATTCACAGATTTGATCCGAAAGCCGTCTTAAGTCAATTGATCGCTATGAATGCATCCAGATATATATACCTCACTCTGTTCAATTCATGTTATTGTTGCCTGTATTACGCCTATCTTTCGCTCTGTGCAGGATTCTTCCACAGAGACAGAATTGAGTGGAATGGGAAAGAAGTCCAAAAAGACTACAATGCCTACTACTTCGCCAGCCGCAGGGCAAGCTATTGTTGATTCAAGCGGTAAGAAGAAAGGGCTTATATCAGATATGACATGCTTGGGACTTACCAGGGCCACTTGGCAAGGAACATATAATTTTATTGAAGCTGAAGAGCCAAAGGTGACCGGGATAGAAGTTTCATGCGATAGTACCAGCAAATCTGAGGCCAATCTAAAAGACTTGGCCAACTCCTTTCTGCAGAGAATAGCGGTCCGGGAGCAGATTCTCCCATATACGGATGTGGTAAGATGGGCAATCCAAGAGATCCCAATTACCAATAGAGTGTTTAGCACTACAGATGGCAGGGTTTTCGGTTCTTTTTGAGCCGCGGATCTAAGGCAAATGTATCATCTACAAGCAGAAGAGAAAAAATATAATACGGCATTTCTGGAGAAGTTCTGAGCAGAGAACGAGACCGAGTCCGAACCAATTCGAGGCTAGAGACAAAATCCAGCAAAGCACAAACATGAATCCTCGAGTAAGTACTCAGTCGACTCCCTATGTTCTCCTTACTGCGATGCTGGAATTATGTTGTGTAGGCTATGGGGATTGCATGACTCCGCCAATTTTACCATAGAAATGGTCCCCTTAATGGAGGCGGCATGTAGTGGCGAGATTATGGATTGGGCGGA
>APFE030741167.1:170916-182990 GCA_000404065.3 Pinus taeda | reverse complement strand
GGGCCTGCATTCGGTGTTCATCTAACCCATTCAGCTGCAATAACCTTTCTTGTTGAGCATGGCTGAGATCTAGGTCCAGCTGAGCTGCCATCCTCAATGTGTTGTACTCGAACTCGATTGAAAACAAAGCTCTCTTCCCGTAGACCAGCTCATAAGGTGTGAAACTGGTTGTGGTCTTCCAAGTGGTGTTGTAGGCCCAAGTGGCCTCAACCAGGCGATCTACCCAATCCTTTTTGTTGCTGCTCACCACCTTAGTTAAAATCCCTTCTAATGCTTTATTAGTGACTTCCACCCGCCCATTTGCTTGAGGATGATATGGGGTGGATGTCCTATGCTTGACCTTGTGATGAGCGAGCAAGTCTTCAATTAAGTTGGAGGTGAACTGGCTTCCTTGATCGGTGACTAACTCTCTTGGGTAGCCAAATTTGTAGAAGATGTTTTCTCTTAATAACTCAGCCACCTTTTCTTTTGCCACTGCTTTGATTGCCTTGGTTTCTGCCCACTATGTTAGATAGTCCGTGCACACAATGATGTAAGACCTTTGCCTTGAAGGAGGGTTGATAGGACCCACAAAATCCATACCCCACTTCTCAAATGGCTCAAGAGTCACTTGAGGTTGGAGAGGCATTTCGTCCCTTGGAGTCAGTTTCCCCATCATTTGGCATCGGTCACATTAGCTGATATATCTTCTGACATCTTGATGAAGAGTGGGCCAACAGTAGCCTGCCTGTAGAATTTTGAAGGCGGTCCTCTTGGCTGCAAAATGTCCTCCACAAGGCCCATCGTGACAGGTTAGGAGGATGTCAAAGACTTCCTCCTCCCTTACCCAACTCCTTAAGATCTAATCAGGGCCAAGTTTGAACAGGTTGCCCCCGATCCAAGTGAATGAGGCACTCTTCCTCATGATTCTGCTCTTCTCCTTTGAGGATAGATGCAGAGGGAACTGTGCTGAGACCAAGTAGTTTGCTATATCAGCAAACCACGAAGAGAGTACTGAGATAGCAAACAGATGTTCATCTGGCATCTGGTCATCCACTGTTCCTTCTTCACCTGCAGGCAAATCCAATCTAGACAAGAAGTCAGCAACAACATTTTCTTTACCGGGTTTGTCAACGATAGTCAAATCAAATTGCTGCAACAAAAGTAACCATCTAATAATACAAGCATTCACATCAGGCTTATTGATTAAATATCTAATTGCAGCATGATCAGTATGTACAAATGTTTGATAGCCAGTGATGTAGTGTCGGAACTTGTTAAGGGAATGGACCACGGCCAATAACTCCTTCTCAGTTATAGTATAGTTCATTTCTGCCTTGGATAAGTTTTTGCTGACAAAGTATATGGCATATGGAAGTTTTTCCTCAACTTGTCCTAAGGCTACCCCTATGGCTTTGTCTGAGGCATCAGTGTGAATGTGGAAAGGTAGGGCCCAGTTTGGGCCTCTCAAAATTGGGGTAGACACCAACTTATCCTTCAATTCATTCAAATCCCTCTGAAAGTCGTCAATCCATTTAAACTCAACATCTTTTGCTAAGGGGCCAAACAATGGCGAGGCTAGCTTACTGAAGTCTTTAATGAATCTTCTATAATATCCCGCTAAGCCTAAGAAACT
This sequence comes from Pinus taeda, assembly GCA_000404065.3. Taxonomy (NCBI): domain Eukaryota; kingdom Viridiplantae; phylum Streptophyta; class Pinopsida; order Pinales; family Pinaceae; genus Pinus; species Pinus taeda. The sequence continues at coordinate 181,375 of APFE030741167.1, read as the reverse complement.
CTGAACATCTCTTACCTTCTGAGGAGGTGGAACCTTTTTGATGATAGCAATTTTATTAGGATCCACCTGTAATCCTTGGCGAGAAATGGTTTGACCTAACACGGTCCCTTCAGTCATCAAGAATTCACATTTTTCAGGGCTGAGGGAAAGGTTCATCTCAATGCACTTGCTTAAAACTTTTCCCAGATTGGACAAGGCTTCTTGGAAGCTAGACCCGTAAGGAGTAAAGTCATCCATATAGATTTCCACCGAATCATGAACCAGCTCAGCAAAGATGCTCAGTACAACTCTCTGGAAAGTGGCAGGGGCATTGCATAGCCCAAAGGGAAGGACTCGGTAGGCAAAGGTACCCCATGGACAAGTGAAGGTGGTCTTATCTTGGTCCTCCGGGCTGATTTGGATCTGATTATACCCGTTGAACCCATCTAGGAAAGAGAAAAACTTATTTCTTGCTAGTCCATCCAACACTTGATCTATGAAAGGCAAATGGAAGTGGTCTTTCTTGGTGGATTTGTTCAGTTCTCTGTAGTCCACACAGATTCTCCATTTCCCATTTTTCTTGGGTACCAACACCAAAGGGGAAACCCATTCGTTGTCCGAGATGGGGTAGATGAATCCTGCATCCAACAATTTTTGCACTTCTTCTTTAACAATGTCCTTAAGGGCTGGATTCATTCTTCTCTGAAGTTACCTGACTGGTTTACAGTCCTCCTTAATGTAGATATGATGGGTACAGACTGAGGGATGGATTCCTTTCATTTCCTTGTAGCTCCAGGCAAAAGCCTCCAAATGGAGGGTCAAGAGACTACATAACTCCTTTTCCTGAGAGGGAGAGAGAGAGGAGCTGATCTTTAAAGTTCTTTCAGGGCCAAACTCCACATTATTAACTCTGGGAGTGTTTGGATCAGTCACACATAGGTCCACTAAGGCACTGGCTTGGGTATCTTCCACCAACTCTTCCAAGGATAGTGCACCGGGGGGAGGATTTTGGATTAAATTCTCAATCAAATCATCCTCGGTTTGAGGACCTCCCCTGGTGGCCTCCACTGTGCATAATGGTGCAGAGTAGACCTCATCCTCGTCTCCTTCTTCCAACCAGAGGGGTAAATCATGTTCTAGCAGAGGTTGGGCAGGAGGGTATAGGACCAGCTGTTTGGACATAAGCCCATTTTTTATGGTCATGCTTCCTGCTCGACAATTGATGTAAGCATCCACAGTAGCTAGCCAAGGCCTTCCCAAATGAGGGGATATCCAGTGAGTTTTGCCTTTGGCTGAAGGACCAAGAAGTCCGCAGGGTACTCCCAGGAGTCAACAGAGACCAAGACATCTTCCACAATCCCTTCGGGAGTCACGGTGGAGCGGTCTGCCAATTGCAGTACTGTCGAGGTCTTCCTTAAGGAACTTTGAAGGTTGAGATTAAGCATGGTGTCCCTGGTCATCACCTTAATGGTGGCCCCTAGATCAATCAAGATGTGGGGTATGATGGTGCCATTGATGTGAACATCAACTACAGGACTCCTAGGGTCCAAATAATTTGGACAGATTACTTGCCCCAACATAAGATCAGACAGTTGTCCTATGACATTGATGGTTGAGGCATCTCTCTTTCGCCTGCTTGGGTGCCTGAAACACTTCTCCTTAATCAATTTGTTGTATATCGATACATCTTTTATGGCCTGGAGGAGTGGTATTTTCACACACAACTGCTTGAGTTCTCCCAGAAGGTCAGTCTCTTCTGGGTTGGGTTGTGTGGTTACTGTGAGTCGCTCAGGAAAGGGTGGAATGGCTTGAGGTTCACTTCCTTCTTTCTCTTCCTCCTCCTCTAGGGGAGGAGGTTGGCGCTCTGGAAGGACCTTCCCAGATCGCAGGTTGATCTCCTGGATCTCCACAGCATAGGTAGGGCATGTTGTCTCCCCAGTATATACCTGCTGGGCCTGTCTGTTGTTGGGTTCGGGTTCGGTTGAGCCAGGCATCTGGGGTTGTCTTGGAGGAGCAGGAGGTAATGGTTGTGGTTGAGTTGGTGGTGGAGGCAAAATGGCGGGAGGAGTGTTGTACTGGGGCCTCCACCCCGGTTGAGGTGCATTCCACTGAGGTTATGGCTAGGCATGAGAGTGAAACGAATGAGAAGGAGGTTGAGTATGGTATGGAGATGGATAAGACCACGGAGGAGGTGCAAACCAGGAAGGATGAGCAGGGGGGCCCCAAGAAGGTATATGAGCAGATTGGTTAGGGTTATAATAAGCTTGGGATGTCCCTTGCATCCCCTGATGGTAAGGTCTGGGTCCATGTGGCCTCCTTTGGTTGAGGAAGTAGAGAGGTTCAGTAGCTGCCTCAGTCCCTAGGTACATGGCTTTAAATCCAGGTAAGGTAGGGCATTGGTTGGTGGGGTGGTCTTCCTCACAAACGAAACATACCTCTACTGAGTGCAATGGGCATTCATTCTTAGGATGCTTCCTCGTGCATCTAGGACAAAAGATGGCCAAAGCCCTCTCAGCTTCCTCTTTCTTTTGCTGAATTCGGAAGGTATTAAGTTGCATGGAAATAGTCTGTCTCGTCTCACTCTTGAGGTCTTCCATCTGGTTAGCAAACTCATGCTTGGAGAAGGTGGTACTAGCTGAAAGTGGATTCCCCTTACCTCTCTTCTGGGCCGCCCTAGAATGGTTTCTAAACACGGTCTTTATGTCCTCATAAGGTAGTTGGTAGATGTCCCCTCCAACCAGCATGTTAAGGGTGTCCAGAAGGTCTTCAGGGACTCCTCGGAGCAGAACCAGCTTCAAAGATTTCGGGTCAAGTGTGCACCTGGCCCGTTTATAACTAAGTTGGAACCTTTCCTTGTAATCTTCTAAAGACTCATCGCTTCCCATAGTCATCCGAAAGATTTCTCCCTTGGTTTCCTTCGACCTACAGTAGTCCCGGTATTTGGCATTGAAAGCTTGCTGCATCTGAGCCCAAGTGGTGATACTGTTTCCAGGTAACCTCATGAACCAACGTAATGCTGCGTCCTTGAGGGTAGAGGGAAAGAGTTTCAACTTTTTCTCGTCCTCAACATAGTCATAAGTTCGACAAAGGACAACAAACTCAAACAGGAAGGTATCAGGGTCTACAGTAGTGAATGCATGGAAGTGAGGTAAAGCTGAGGGACTTATGTTTTTCATTTTCATGTCTCCATTGGTCTCTCGGATGAAAAAGGCACCTTCTATTCTCTCATCTTCTCTTCTACCATTTCGGTTTTCAACCATGGCTTCAGATGGAGTGTTCTCTAACTCTTCTTCTATTATAGGATCTTCGTATATCTCAGGAGGTTCACCTATAGGTTCTTCTGGCTCACTGTCACCAGAGAAGAGAGAAGGTTGAATCAGTGATGTGGTGGGGGTGTTGGGTAATAATTTTCCGGTTTTATCTCTGTTCCTACGAGGCATGAAATGGAAAGACTTTTGATTGTTTGCTTTTTTTCTCTGCTGGTACCTACAAAACTAAAATAGATTGAGCTGCAACTAACTATCTTGCTGAACTGAAAATGCGGAATTGAAATGAAAGCAGGAAAGGACTAATCTATTTTTCTCAAATGAAATTGCAGGAATGAAGTGCTAAGCTATGCTTGCAGAATTGAAATTGCGGAATTGAAATGCTAAGCTACATTTGCAGAATTGAAATTGCGGAATTGAAATGCTAATCTACACTTATAGAATTGAAATGCTAATATATGAAAGCAGGAAATGTCTATTCTACTTTTGCGGAAATGAAATTGCAGAATGGAAATGAAATAAACTACTTAGCAGAAGGTTGTAGGAGAAAATAGGAGAAAAGAAACAATCACCAATACTATGATGCTTCCCCGAAAACGGCGCCAAAAATATGGTGGGCTCCAGTATTGTAGCAATAATGTTGCAACTCCTGGGACTCCCTTCTTTACTTTTATCAACCCGGTTGTTCGCAACAAACTTGGAAGCGACGGTGCTGTATGCACAAGTATTAGCTCTTGTCGCAGCTGTCACTTGGTCAGCTGGCACAAGTCCACTAGGAGCTTAAGCCAACTTCTATGAGCTCTTAGAAGAAGCTTTTTAATTGATGGATGAAAAATAACTCGAAGAAAGCTAATCTATTTGCGAAAAAAGATTGAGAATCTAGAGGAAAGCGCAAACCCTAGCAAACCCTAATTCTACCAACTAGTCCTACTGATGCAAATATGAGCATGCAAACTACTGAAAGAGATGCCATTACTTATATGAAGGTAAAATACATGTGTCTAGACTACCTTTGTCCTAGGAAAACATCTTTTTGTAATTTTGATTAAGTTGTCAGTTTCATCATGCATATGCTTTCACTGTTCTTTACTGTGCAGGGGTGGATCAAGGAGGAGGAATGATTGGAAAAGGTTGGGAAGGTTCAGAGAGGGTCTAAGGAGTCTCCAACACCCTTCCAGAGAGTTTCACAAAGTTTGGCTATCAAGAAACCTCATTTGTGAGCTTCTACAGGAATTCTGTAGGGGTTCTACAGGATGTTCAGAGATTTCTATAGGATGTTCAGAAATTTCTACAGGATGTTTAAAAAGTGGATTTTAGAGGATGGGTGAGTGAGGGAAGATGCATGGATGGACAAGGAGGTAGGATAGGGGCCTGAAGTGACCCAGAGACTGGTGGGTGGAGTGGTGAGAAGGTGTAGAAGGCTGACTTGGCTTAAAGAAGGCTAAGGTAATGATTGAGAAAGTAGGTAGGGTTACGTGGGAAAAAGGACAGATGGGAGATGAGGAACCTAGCTAGGAGATGGAACAGGTGGCTCAGATGAAGCTTAGGTTGAGGAAAGAGTGGTGGAGATGCCCTGCACGGTGTACATTCAACCGAATCAACAAAGTCTTGCAAATGATCAAAGTCCTAGCTAATCTAGTCTAACTATCAATAACATGAATGAACAACAGCTTTATTTGGAAAGAAAACCATGTACATCAACTGTGTAAAGAAACATTTCAGAGATCAAAACCCATAACTAATTTCTGCAAAGGAAAACAGTACACTAAGGATTGCATGGTCAAGCAAACTAGTGTTTTTGTTGGGGCAGCATTGTTTCTTCAATTCCAGCCCCTGATCCAATAAGGATGAGGTGAAATTGAGAGTGCGGTTGTCCCTTTTCTTTGGAACTTTTTCTGTTATTATCTTACCAAAACACCTGAAGCAATTCTATTCATAAACAGTGATCTGTCCAATCAACACAACTAAATATGCCTAACAGAAATACGTTCAAATGCATAAAGGGAAACAATGATGCATAAAGGAAAATTAACAGTACAGTAAGGAAGCCCTAGGCTCTCAGGTTGGGCCCAACCCTGAGCGCTATGGCTCCTATAGAAAACTCAGAGTTGATAAAAATCGGACTGCTTCTCATTATAAAAAAAATAGTCATAAGAGTTATGCCAAAAATGGCTACAAGAGAACAAAGTAAAGCTAATTGCACTGTGGTGCAAAATATGCAATGGTTTCAAAAGTCCCTTATGAAGGCTAAGGCCTCAAAATTTATACATCACGAGGGCCCTAGCTGGCCTCCTAAATCTATTGGACTCACCTGTCCAAACTATGATTTAGACAATCCCTTCCAAAATCTGCTTGGCTGCCTTCTAGATCCGGTTTTGGTGGCCTTTGGAGCTCGGAGTTGGGGGTGAAGATCCCGAGGAAGAGTTATTTAATTCCATAGACAACCCCCCTACGAATCCTCACCTTAGGTTTGGCTATCTTCTAGCCCATGATTGCTCAATTTTTCTCCAACATGTGTCAAAAAACCTGAAATGAGCACGTGTTAGCCACCTAGGAAGAGTGACTACCCTTATTCGTACAAATGACATAAACATACTAAAAATAATGCATAAGCTATGAAAAATGAAGGATTGAACAAGGACTGGACAAGGATAATTAGGCCAAATGAGCCCAACAAGTTACCAATTTTGGGGCTCATCAACAACTATAGCTGGTTCTTGTGTAACAACTACTGAATGAGTAGCTGGTTCTTGTGTGACAGCTACTGAATGAGTAGCTGGTTCTTGTGGAGCAGCTACTGAATGGGTAGCTAGTTATTGTGCAGCAACTATTGAATGTAAGGAAAATGATGTCGCAACACCCTAGGCATCTAGTTCTTGTGTTTCAGTGCTCGTGGGTGGAATAGGTAAAAATTTAGGGATTTGGGAGGGTGAAGGTGTATGGGGTTTTAGCAGGATGGGTTGGGGATTTAGGGTAGTGGCAGTAGTTGCTGCTATGGTTGAAGTCCTCATTCTTCTTCTAGGTAAAAAGGAAGAAAAATGATCAATTTGCTCCTTTCTTTTTCAAGTATATTTTTCCTCAGTAGTGGAATGGGGAGGGATATCAGAAGTGATTGCTGCTTTGATTAAACCCCTCATTCGCTTTCTAGATAGAAAAGCAATAGTAGTTTTCTTCTTTCTTTTGCGAGTGGGTGTTTCCTTAGTGATGGAGTAGGGAGGGTTATCTTGAGAATCATGACTAAGGATATCAATAGTAGGAATAGATGATTATGGTAAACTGTGAGGTGGACTTGGTATGGTAGGAGGGTTAATTGGATCAATTGGGTTTGTAGGCGGGTTAATACGTATTTTGGGAGGGTCAGGAAGGTTTTGTGGTTGCTCTTCATGAGGGTTTTCAGGGTGTTCAATAGCTTCCTGAGGGTTTATGGGTGGATTATTTAGGGAAGGGTTTTGTTGGGAAAAACCCTTTTGGATGAGTAATTGAACAAGACGATGATGGGTGAGGGAAAAGAGGGGGTTTTTAACTTGTCTACAATAATGCAGCATATTTCTAAGACATTCGAGCAGATAGTAAGGAAGATTCACTAGTCTAGCATGTCGTAAATGAGATAACAAGACGAAGTTGTACTGGTAAACTACCTGGTATCAGCCTTCACAAGTAAGGTAATGCTTGACAAACTCTGCAAATTTTGGCCAAGGAGGTGGCAACGAGCTAAGTCGAACACCCCGGGATTTAGGCAACTTGTTCTCCTGGCAAGAGAAAATCCTACTGGGCATTAAGAATAATGTGTTTGCGGCTGAACCAGCGAATGCCTCTGATGCGAAGACCCGAAACCTGTGCTATATCATCCTCTGTGACTGAAATTCGAACTCCTTGAACAATAGAATGATATTCTTAAAGATTCTGAGCAAATTGAAGAACCTATTGTTGATCAAATCCCTAGAGCCTCTGAAAATAACCCAGCCAGCCAGCCTACTGAAAGATTTTGTAGAGTTCTGGATACAATTCTAGCAGGGTTGTCGTGGCAGGTTCGTATCATATAACAGGACCTCCCATAGCTATTCAGCTTAGAAAAATGCACAATCACAGAGCCGAGTAACCACATCGAAATAATGTAAGTTTTGTGGATGAGGACATGTAAATGATGGTGAAAAGGTGAGATAATGGGTAAAAAGGACGGTAGTCAATTCGTGTGAAATGATGGCATAAAGTTTCGTTACTCCCCCCAACTATCGCTGAAATAATGATTGTAAGTGTATGGGGATCTTGGTAATAATGAATCGGCATCTTCTCATTAACTACAATTTAATTGTATTTACATGTAAAGTTTACATACCTCACCTTTACCTTTAATTTACCTCGAAAAAAATATAGTGCCTGTTCATAATAGATTTGCAGTAATCATGGAAGAACTTTGGAATTATGAGAGAAATTGTACCAAGGGTTTGTTTAATCATGGGAGAAGGTAGTGAAAGGACCAAATGTAGCATGAAAAATAGGAGAAGTGAGAGCAAAAGAACTGAAGAAGATGTTTGTATGACAGGAAATGCTGAATAGTCATGTCTTAGCAACGAAAAAAATTGGGCAATGCTGAAAAAGTGGTGTTTCAGCAATAAGAAAGGAATGGAAAAAATGTTGCTAGAGAGTGATGTTTCAACAATGGAAAATATTGCTGAAGAAATGGTGTTTCAGCAACGGAAAAGATGGGGAAAATGTCGCTGCAAAATGGTGTTTTAGGAATGGGAAAATGGGGAGAAATGTTGATGAAGGGTGATATTTCAATAATGGAAAATATTGCTGAAGAAATAGTGTTTCAGCAACGGAAAAGATGGGGAAAATGTTGTCGCAAAGTGGTGTTTTAGCAATGAGAAAATGGGGACAGGGAATGGAAAGGAAAAAGGAATGAGAGGGAATGAATGATGGGGATGTTGAAGATGAATGGATTGAAGAGAGAGGGAGGAATGCTTCACAAGATGAAGCTTGGATCTGCTTGTAGTAAGATTGTCCTTTCTTGGTAGGGCTTTTCTGGGTTGAGAATCTACAAAAGAATCAATTGTAACATGCCATCCCTTGGCAGGGATTAGTAGTAAAAGAAATTTTAATCTAATACTAAAAATTAAATTCAGAAAAATTAAATGCAATGAGGGGCAAGAGGCTCTTCTAAAAAGAGATAATGTGAATCTGCCACACATGTGGCCTTAAAATCTTCTTTAGAAATGGGGCTCTTGTATAGATGGAGCCGATGACCATTTACTAATAACGGTGTTTTAGAGTCATCAATTTTTAGGAGCCTTACTGTTCCATTGGGGAAAACAATATCCACTTCGTAAGGTCCTAGCCATCTTGTACGTAGTTTCCCTTGAAATTCTTTAAACCGAGAATCATATAATAAAGCCCAATTACCTTTTTGGAATTGCTTGTGCTTGATGATTTTATCATGCCATTTTGTTCTTTGTTGTTGAATCATAGTTGTATGATCAATGGCATCTAATCTTTTTTCATCCAATTCATTAAGCTGCTGCAACCTGGCTGTCTATGCATCAATCAAATCAAGGTTAGCAGCTAAAGTAGTCCTTAAGGTTTTGATTTCAAATTCCACAGGAAAAGTAGCACTTTTACCATAAACTAATTCACAGGAAGAGAATCCTATATTGTTTCTCCAGGTAGTTCTTAAGCCCATAATGCTTCAAGGAGCCTTTGAGACCAATCCTTCCGGTTTTCCTTCACTGTTTTTGTTAGAATGGCTTCTATTACTTTGTCTGTGCTTTCCACCTATCCATTGGCTTGGGGGTGGTATGGTGTAGTCATTCTATGATGAATATGATATTTTTGAAGGGTGGCTTTAAAACCATGAGAGGTGAAAGGAGGTCCTCCATTTGTGAATAATTCTCTAGGCACTCCAAATCTGACAAAGATATCTTCAAATAAGAAAGCTAGAACAACTTCTTAAGTAGCTCTAAGGAGTGCTTTAGCCTCCACCCATTTGGTCATATAATCTGTGCAAACTAATATATAAACTATTTGATTGGATGGAGGGTTAATGGGTCCTACAAAATCTAAGGCCCATTTCTCAAATGGTTCAAGTACTACCTGGGGGTTAATGGCATTTCATCTCTATGATTAGGTTGACCCATTCTTTGACAGTTGTCACAGGCCCGGATATATTTCTTTGCATCCTTAAAAAGTGAGGGCCAATAATAATACCCCATCCTGAGAATTTTATGTGTTGTTCTTTTGTCAGCAAAATTCCCTCCACAATGGCCATCATGACAAGCTTTTAGTATATCATAAACCTCATCTTCTCTAATGCATCTTCAGATTTGTTGATCAAGTCCTGTGTAGAAAAGACACCCACTTATCCAGCTATACCTAGCACTTTGTTGAATTATTTTTCTTTTCTCTTGGTGGGATAGGTGTGGTGGTAACTAGGGAAAATTTTAAGAATCCCCCCTAAATTTACATGTATAATAAATGGACGAATCTCCATGGTATATAGGAAAAATGGAAGGCGATTTTATCAATAATATGATATGTATATATAATTTTTTGGCAAATCTTTCACCAGGCATGGCGAATATTTTACTCAATTATAAAATCTTGTGTTTATTGAATACACAAATGAAATCATTGCATTTCTTTAAAATATCTTTTGAAATCAAAATTACCGAAATTACATATAGATAACCTAGTAAGATAAAATTCACCCGTGCCATTCATAGAAAGCATGAGAAAAAACCTAATATTATATATAAAACCAAGAAAAATTCAAATTCATCACTTCTAGGGACCTCATAACCACCCTGCCAATACACAAGTATGTTCTTGTTTGCAATTAGAAATGTTCTTGTGTGCAATTAGAAAAATTACCCAAATTACAATCTGTTCTCCACTTCTAGGGCCCTCGTAACCACCCTGCCAATACACAAGTATGTTCCCGTTTGCAATTAGAAAAATTACCCAAATTACAATCTGTTTACTCCAGCATATGTTGGAAAGTTATAGAAGGATGACTAGTGCAATCAATCCGTTCCTTTTAGCCCTGGATTTGTTTCAGTTTAAAACAGAAGTATACAAATATACTTGTCCAATGTCTATGCTTTAACCATTCACCTTAAGATGTTTTAACAATATAATTTCCTAAGTATATTTAATATCTTCATTATCATAAAAACCAACCTATATCCATCTTAACTCCACATCTACCACTCTTAGGG
>APFE030741167.1:103033-166375 GCA_000404065.3 Pinus taeda | reverse complement strand
TTGATTGAAGGGTGGGTATTGCATTTGGTTAAAGGGAGGGTAATTTTCTTGATGAAATGAAGGATAATTATTCCAACAATTAGAAGATGTAAATGGCATATTAGGATTCATACCTTGTCCTTGTGGTTTCCATTGCCTTCTCTGTGTCAGCAAATAGACAGCTTTAGCTTCTTCATCATTTGGTTGTAATGCTGCTTTGATTCCTGGTAAAGAAGGGCATTGTTGCGTTTCATGATCCTTATCACAAAGGGTGCAAATCGACATTTTGTCCAATGGGCATTCCCTTAATGAGTGTTTTTCTTTGCATTTGGGACAAAAGATGGACAAAGCTTCTTCTGCTTTGGTTTATTTCTTTTTAATCTGCAAGGTGTCAATTTGTGAAGCAAAAGAACTTAACATTTCAGTTTTAAAATCCTCAAGTAAATTACCTATTTCAGCTCTTGTTGCTCTTCCACTGGCTGATTTTTGAACTCTTGAAAATGTGGTATCCCTGCTATTTAATCTATTCCTTATGGCTCCTCTTGAACATATTTCATAGAATTTAACAATTTCATCATATGATTATTTAGATATATCCCCTTTACCAAGCATATTTAGCATATCTAGATAGTCATACCTTACTCCTTTTAATAATATTGTTTTAAGAATATCTTTACTTACATCGCGATGACTGGATCTTTTTAGATTATACTATAGCCTTTCCACAAAATCCTCCAGATTTTAGTCCTCTTTCTGTATCATCTTGAATATTTCCTCTCTTTTTCTCTTGTTCGGCAATAGTCTTGATATTTGTGCAGAAATTTCTGTTTCATTTGATCCCATGTTGTGATTACATGACCTCCAAGACTCATGAACCATCTTAATGCATTTCCCTTTAATATTGCTGGAGATAGCTTTGATTTTTGAGCATTCATAATGTAATCATAACTTCTGCATAATATATCAAACTCGAAAAGAAATTCATCAGGATCTTCAGAAGATAAACCATGAAAGTTAGGTAAAGCTAAAAGTGGAATATTCTTCATAGGAGCTACCCCTCTAGGAATATCATCAATAGGAAATCCTACAGTAGAAAAAGAGTTTTCATCATTTACCTCTCCTTCAGGACCTACATGTTCTTCATGGTGCAATTCTTCATTATACCCATCCATGGTTTCTTCTGTTTGTTCCCCTACTGAACTTGCTTGATCCTCAATGTTTCTTACTGGTTTCTCAACTGTTTCAGGGCTCCAAATCTCTTCCTTTGTTTCAAAGTTCACTTGAAAGGAAGGTTGAGGCTTTGGTTTTCAAGAGCTTGGTTGCTAAGGAACAGAAAATTCAGATTTTGATATAATCTCATCAATAAAAGTCTTTCTTCCTCCTCCCCTTCCTCTGCCCCTGCCACCTATAGGGTCAATTTTCTTGGGGGCTCTGCGTCCTCTCATGCAATCTTTACATCTGAAAGAAAAACATAAATGCTTTTGAAATCTATAATTGCCTTCCTCGGCAACGGCGCCAAAATGTTGGTCACTATAATTGCCTATTTAATTAAACAATTAAGTGCTACATAAATTGTCAACCCAGGGAAGTAAGTTTATTTCAAAGGCAACCACACACTGTATATGCCCAATCTCAAAAGCAATCCAATGTTGTAGTAAAAGTTACACTAATCACACCTTGCTTTGAATAGACTGAAGCTTTACTTTGAATTACAGTAAAAGCAATCTTCCTATTACAGAATTCAAGATTCAAAGGAAAACAATTATCAAAAGAATCTTGGATTATATTAAGAAATAACAACCTAGGAAAAAGGAACCTTTCAGCAATCTGAAAAAGAAAAGACTAACTATGCTGTAACAGAGAACAAGACCCTATTCCCCAAAGTAGGAATCTTTAGCACCTGTCTCTGACTATCACACTTTCATAAACTCATTCGGCAAACAGAATTACCAATCGAATTGAACAACAATTACCTAGGAATGAATTGTATGAAAATGATGCAACAATCAGTTGAAACAGAGTTTCAACAACATATAACAGAGATCTAACAAGGCATGAATAAAAACAATAATTAACACACTATAGAAACTAATGGGTGAATCTTGTGAGGAAGGTGGGCCCTCTCCTTCTCACAAGATTCCCCAGAAATGAATGAAACTAAGAAGAAGTGCTCAAAGTGATCTTTTATTCATCTGTCAAATGTAACATGTTACAATAAATATAAACATGCTCCTTCTATGTAATTCCCTTCTAGCTAAGCCTTTTGTATTCTGTCATCCCCCTCTAATGCTGATTTCTCCTCTATTTAAAGAGGAGAAATCCTCTTAATAAAATGATTACATGTGTACATACAAATCCTATTCTTAGTCTGATCTAATCTTCTATGCTGGTATAGGATATTCCGATCTTCCAGAGCAAAATGTTGTTACAGTGGTTGTAATGGTTCTAGCTTTGAGGTACATCTATTGCAGCCAGTGTAACAGTTCCTTTAATTATCCTTTCTTGTTACTACTATATATGAAATATTGTTTCAACATCGTAAACATAGACTGTTTCAACATTGCAGATCATAGGCTATTTCAGCATCGTAGATCATGGACTGTTTCAGCATCGGGATTTGCGTATTGTTTACTGTTTCAGCAACGTGGTCTTCAAGTAACAACGATATATTAACTGCAGTCTTCAAACTATTCTAGCAACTATATATTTCTGATTAGTGGCTAAGTATGAAAGTAATATAAATTTACATGTAAAACAAGTTAAACATATAGCAAAGTGAAGAAACGTTATATACCTTTGGAAAAATAGATTAAGGTGATAATGTAGGCTTAAATATGAGTGGGAAAAGGATGTAATGATAGCAAAAAGTATGAGCAAAAAGGTACATTATAGGGTCTTAACAGAAGGCACAAAACTCTGCTCTTTCCTTCCCCTGTTACGGAAAAGAGGTCACTGTGTCAAAATATATTAATTGAATTTAATTTTAACAACAGCGTCAGCACTCTCCCGAGTCCAAGTTGATTCAGAGTTTAACTCTACTCCTTCAAGAAATTGAGTGGACTTTGGCTTAGCCCAAGTCAAACACAAGTTATAAATGCGAATAACACTTGTTTGCCTATCTATAAAAGACATGGGATTAATTTACAAAATAAACTGAGCTCATTTTGCTTCTTTCAGATTTCTGACACAATTTTACAGTAAAACCTAATAGACCAGTCAAAGTGTCCAAAATTTGTCAACAGGGTCTTGGTTTGATTGTTAACAATGGGTGGTCATATTCCTTCCACTAAGGTTCAAATTCCCCAGTCATGGTTTGCCCCTTTTGGGCTGTCTCGCCAATTCAAGAGGGAAATTTCAAGTAGTTGGAGCCAAGTGCAAGTCCTGGGAGATTTTGGCAAAATAGATATCCCAATTCCCCACCTAGATGCATCTTGTAAAGAACAAAAAAAAAGAAGTCCACAATCCTTGGGATTCTGTAGTATATGAAATCATTTATGCACTTTGCAACAGAATTACTATTGAAAAAGTGTATTATATGAACACTGTTAACTTTCATATTGATGGAAAACATATTTTGATAGCTTTCATTAGTGGCTTCCTTATGACGCAACTAGTGTCACCATACTTCTTGACTACAAGTGAAATACTATGTCTAACTCCACTCTATGAGGAAATTAAGTAGAGTCGAATTGATTCTAAATATGGTCTGATCTTAAGTCAAACTCATCAATTTGAGTCACAATGAGTACTCAAACTCACAAGTCAAACACGAGTTAGATTGACTTAACAAATCTAACTCAAATTGACTTATTATGTCCAAAATCCATAGTGTTCTATAGTATTTACCATCATATGTACTTTGAAATGCATTAGAACTGAAAATTTGCATTATATGTAAAATGTTAACTTCCATATTAATGAGAAATATCATTGTTTTTATTTCTCAAGCTTCTCCCAAACCCAAGTCAAACTTGTACTTGTCAATGTCACCAAGTCAACTACTTAATTATATGATAAATTTGGAATCAACGTCAACATAATTGTGTATTTATGGTTGTGTGTTGATTCTCCAAAGTAGTTGTCTTTATTCCATATAGAAGATTAGCAATAGAATGATTCTCCCAATGTTTCCTAGCTATTTTGTAATGTATATGGAGTCTAGAAATACAATGAATTGTTGGTAACCATCATCTCAGATTGGGACTCTAAATCCCTTACCCACTTTGACAATCATTATGGAGGATGCTTTAATGTCAATTGAATTTATTTATTTATTTATTTTTATCCTCAAAATAATAGTCAACCTAAAGTGGTAAATAAGATTCTCATATATCTATTTTTTGTCCAACGAACAACAATTCATTCACCTTGCTTGACATATGATATGTTAATAATAGTAAGCAACATACAATACTCACAAAAGAAGCTTCCATGGCAACCCTGGCAATCCCTGGAGGAAGATAGAGTCAAGTAAATGGAAACGATAATCCAACTACTATGGGGATACCCCCTTTTGGGAAAGCAAATCCCCATCCTCCTTTTGTGAATTCTGAACCAACAATTGTAAAGTTGCATTGGGCTGATAAAAAGATTTGGACAACTGGTAATGTGTCAACAATTGCTGCTACACCTCCTTCACTTGGGGGTAGATTAAAATGCTTAGCATAATTTCCTATAACATTTACAAGAACGAGCCTTGATTAAGCTATATTGAGTTGTAATAAATAGTTTTTAATATAAGATCCTTCAGGATATCCTATTTTATGTCACTTGCTATCAAACTGTCGAGTCTGGTAATTATTGGTGAAAGCTGTTGTACTGTGAGAATTGAAGTCAAACTTGCAGTGTGACTTGAACTGATGATTAAAACAACAAATAGCCATACAATAAGCACAACTCGTCCAAGGTTTCTCCCAACATTTTCTCTCTGAGCATTAAACAATGTTGAGAAGATGAACTAGAGAACAGTCAGGACCTGTTTCTTGGATGTCATCGAAAGTTGGGGTTTGTTTTATGCCCCAAAATCCACACGACCTCCTTTGACAAAAAAAAAGGGGCGCCAGTAGTACACCACATTTGTGATGTGAAGGGCTACAGGAAAGCCCAAATGCCACTCAAACTTCTTGTTTGCAGAGGAGCGACCACAGCTAGACCAGCTTCTATGTAAGGCTGCGTGAAATCCACAATCTTCGAACGATTTGTCACAATCGTAATGTCACCCAATACTGAATCAAATTTCCTTGAAGCAATTTGTTGCACAAGCCCATCATAGTCCAGATTGATTTGTCCAGTAACCAAGTTTGTGATACCTTGTTCCAACAATATTAATTATCTCAAAGTTTGAACCAAGTAAGTCCCCATTCTTATCGAAATTCACTGGACCAGTCAATCCTGTAAATGTGATCCCTAAAACGTAGTCTTATGGCATATCCATCTTGCCAACATAGATCTTTTGCAGAATTAAAATTTATTGTCTCTGCATATCACAAACACAATCTGAGATCAAACTTTACATTATGAATTCATGACACGGGGTGAATGGCTTTCTGCAAATCTGGTTTCAATGGCTTGACTGCCTGTTTTACCTGCTTATGATGCCAAAGCAAATGCTCAACCAAGGATGTAAGTCAAATTTTGTTGTGTTAAAAATAAACAATGCCCTCTTTGTGTTTGAATGTGCAATCACAGTACTTCATTCAACCATTTCTTTGCTCATTAAAATCATATATATATATATATTTTCAATCAAAATAACAATTACTGATACTGCTTCTCATTGATATCATTGTAATCAGGGTGCAATTAGTCAATTATAAATCTATCATGCTAGCTAATTGTCTCCACGTGTTTGGAAAGTGAGGGTTGTAGTTAATTGATCAACATACACAAGTTGTAGTTAATCAGCAAAGCACAAAATAACTTGTATGCATTTATAAACATAATTTTAAATGGATATATGAAATCGCTTTCCTTCTAGTCAATGTTTCCCAAATTGCAAGACCATTATAAAATATTTACATCAGCATGTGGTGGCTATAATGAATGACAAAGTGCACTGGTTTGAGAATATATGGTTGTAGCCTGTACCATGCTATTGCACTGCATTCAAACCCATATAGTGGACTTGCAAAGCCATAAATGAATAATTACTATTGTAGGTTGACTAGTTGTGCGTTCAGGGAGAAATTTAGTTATAGCAGTTTACGTAGCAAACACTAGCCCAGAAAATAGAAATGAGGTTTCGGTAGGTAGGTAAAAATGCACACAACACTTAAACAGAGCACCAACAATGTTTTTAACCAGTGATCTAGCCTATGATAACATGTTCTAAAGTTTAAATTTGTGGCTAGGAAGTAACTTGGCATAACCTAAATTGATATATTGCTTGGGTTCTCTTTGGACTATCTAGAGTGTGGTAGAAAATGTTAGGAATAGTGCTAATAAGTCTTAGATATCGTGCAGATTTTGAACAAATCAAAATGGTGAGGATGCAAAGAAACCAAGGGCCCGTAGAGTCTTCACAAGGACCTCCTTCAAATAACCCATTACCTTTTCCAGAATTGACTATCATCCTACGTTCCCTGGAAGAAATTAATGAGACCTCAAGAGGGCACTAAACAAATGAAATGGAAGGGGAACACCCTCCATCAGGGTTAGGGAACCCCGAGGGATCTAGAGACTATGATAGAGGACCTCCAGTTGAGGACATTACTAGGGAGCTCTAGAAGATTAAGCTCCTAGAGTTTGCAGGAGGTCGTGCCAGCGAGCGTGCAGAAGCCTGGTTAGAAGGGATGAGAAGGTGTTTTGCACTAAGGGATTACAATTCCAATTCCAAATCCAAAATAGAAATATTCCAACTCAGAGATAGTGCTTTGAATTGGTGGGGTAACTTGGAGCGTCAACTGCACCTCACTCGAGACATAGTTAGTTGGGAATTATTTGAGGAGAGGTTCAGGAAGAAGTACCTGCCAGCGTATTATGAAGAACAACAAGTAGGAGCCTTCCATGCCCTGATACAGGGAGGTCGTACTGTAGAAGAATATGAAATTCAATTTATGGAATTGGTCAAGTATGTCTCCTACATGCATATTGACTAGCGCTAGGCAGATCATTTTATGTATGGGTTGAAACCTAAGATTAGGGAAATGTGCGGATGTGGAAACCATCCTCTATTCCAGAAGAAGTAGAATAGGCTCGTTATGTCGAAGAATACTTAGACTTAAAGGGTGAAGGTAGGGCCATATTTCCACGCCAAACAGGGTTTATAGGGAAGGCCCCTCGTACCTTCCAAAGGGACGAAGTCTGAGGCCACCACCATATGGAAACAGGGTTATACCCAGACCACCGAAAATAGGGATTTCAATGGTATCTAGTGCAACTTCACCCACAGCTTCAAGAGCGCGTACAAATCAAAGTCATACACGAGGAGCAACAAGTGGGGGTAGGGGTTCTGTTATCACTCAAGTTGTTCCCCGGGAAAATTCTAAGGAGGGAATACAGTCGAGGTAACCACAGACCAATCTTTTAGATGCAGGTTCTAGCCAATATGCATCCAGAGAGGTCTCTCTCTTTATAATTTAGCTTTGTTTTAAAGTGTGTTAGGCTAGTTATGAAGTACAACGGTTTGGTTTTGAGTTTTGAATGGTGGTGTTCAATAGAACAGGGGTGTAAATATGACAAGTTCAGTCCATTGGGCTAATGGAGTGTATGAAGATGAACTGCTGGATATGGTTTCTTTGACAGAGGATGGTACTACAGAGCAAGGTAATCAACCATGAAACAAATTGTAAGCTGAAATTAGGTGAGATGGGGTCAGGGGGTGAAGGGCAACTAAGAATCCTTCATCATGCTAGCAGAGGAAAAGTGGATGAATATTGCCAGGGAGCAGTTAAGAATTCCTTAGCTAAATTCAAAATGTAAGAACTGGGGGAAACAGGAGCAGTTAAGAATTCCTGCTTATGCTAATTCTGAAGAAAACATAAAAAATGACAGAGATTGAACACAAAGTGCAGTTAAGCAAGTTCTGGGTTATTCTTTTTCCCTGTTATTTAGAATATGCAACATATATGATATATAAGACATAGAAACTGAAAACAAAAGTAAGAAACACTTATTGATTCATGAAGCAATTCAAGAATTCTACAACATAGTCCTTTGCCATCAATTCCATAACTAGAGAGTTCAGCAACAACGCATTCCAGCAACCTTTTATTCAGAAGAGTTTTCAGAATTACAGTGTAGTTCGAGAAATGTATCACCAACCAACCCTGAATAGTTTACTTGCAGAGGTATTTATACAAAAATTGTTACAAAATATCTGAATGAGATAATATCTAACAAATAACTCATTCTACCAACTTAAGAAGAGAAATAAATGATCTTGAAAGCACGGAAGAATAAATGAAGAAGTAATTGTTGTTGTGTTGTCTGCTTTAGTTGGTCAGATATGTTGACTTTTAGGCTCAGTGAGTTGGCTGGTAGCTGTCTTCTACCGATATTCTTGCGCTGCTGTCCCGGCCCTTTCGGTTGTACCTGATCCTGCTTTAACATGTTGTTGCTCGAGCTTGATTCTCGTCTCTTGCTGTTTTCTTGTTTATGGCGTGTGATATGTGTATTGAATTTTTCCAAGCTCAAGATGATAAAAGAAATGAAAGACATATTTATAGAATCTCCAACATGCTTTGCCACCATTGTTCCCCTGGCAATTGGTGTCTTTACAATTTCCTTAATGTTTCATTCGCTTCTGTATACTTGAAGAATTTGGGTTAGGCTGTAAAAATATGTTTTATTTCATGTTCAATGTAAAACAATTTTTCCAAACTATCATACAGGCTCTGTCCTGAGGGAAGTGCTCTTTCTTCTGAAGTGCTTGATGAGGCTGTGATTTGATTTATAACATATGTGTTCACTTTGTGAGCATAGTTTGCATGTGTCATCAATTTATGATCATTGGTTAATAAACTGGGTAGACCTTTTTCCTGCAAAATTGCAAACCTCTCTGTAAAAGCATTTATTTCTATTTGCATCTCTTGGCACTTTCTCTCCAGATTTTGTATGAAATTCCTCATGGTCAACACTCTTTTAACAGTCAAAATGGTGCCTGTCCTGTCCCTGATATCCAGTGCTGCTAGTTCTTCACTAGTGTGGGTATTTAAAAAATGTACTAGCCTGTTGGCCTGTTCGGGCATGTGTCCCAATAATGTCCTGGCTTTTTGAATCTCTTCTTGGGCTCTTGCTATCAAGTCAATTTGTTCATGGATTGTTTGTATTGATCTCCATTGATCAGTGATGGATTGCCCAATATTATCCCACAATATCTTCTTGATTTCTGCTAGAGGTTTGTGAAGAGAAAGATCCTTTTCTAAGGATCTTACCTTGTTTTCCAATGCTTTTACCTCGCTTGTTTTTTCTGCCATAGTCATTTTTGATTTATCATAACTCACTTCTAGTTTAGCCAATTTCTCTTTGGCCTCTTTTAGCTCTGACACTTGGAGTTCTAACTCTTTCCTTGCATTCATTAGCTCTTCTATGCTCATGCTAGTACCTGGTGCTGTTGTTGCTGCTGCTGAAGTATCTATGGCTGATGTACCTGTTGTTGTGATAGTGGGAGGTACTGCTATTGTAACTATAGGAGGAGCAGTTGTAGCTATTGGAGCTATTTGAGATGGCTGGGAGGTCGACACTCCCTACTTTTCCTGTAATGCCTTCTCCAATTCCTACTCTGTCTCATTTAGTCTTTGATTCATTTTCATTAGCAAATCCATTATGTCTTCCTCTTCTTTTTGCTACACAACCTCTGTGGTTTGTGGATGCATTGTAATTGGCAGCTTTAATTGCTTTTTGAGGGCTACAATGTCTTCTTCCTTATTTTTTATCAATGCCTTTATGTCCTTGGCATCCTTGGGAACATGTCCCAGCTTAATGATAATTTCTTCCAAGGATTTGATCCTGTTATCCTTGGCTAATGAAGAAGCCTTTTCCAACTCTAATTGGGCAGAGGTGTTGTGCAATGAATTCTGCAATTTGTGAGCTAATAATGCCTTGTCTGCCAAGGTGGAGTATACCATTTCTCTCGTTTGCTTATGTAATTCAATCTGGTCCATTGGATGGATGTCTTTGGAGAGAACTTCCAGGTTGGTCCTGATATAATCAACAGCTGATTGTGGCTGCTGCATTTTAGGCTTAAAGTGACTAAGGGTCATTTTTCCCTCTTGAATGTCATATGTTGACATTAACCTTTGTTGATTGATGGGGGCCATTTTTAGCAATTGATTATAAAGTTGGATTCTTATTGGCTCATTCTTAGCCTTTATCTCAACGAATGTCCTCTTAATATCCGAACCTTGCTTGCTCTGTTGCTTGCTTTGAGGCCTAGTGGATGAAACTTCCACACTATGGTGTCTCTCTAGTTCTTGCTGATATGAGCCAGTTGATGTGCCCACTATTGGAGAAGTTTGCTGCTCGGTCATTCCCTCACCCCTCAGGCTGCTTGTTGTTTCTTCCAAGAGTTCCTCTTCAGAGAGGATTTAACCTTTGCCTCTTTTCCCCTGGCTGTTCTGGTGGTCCACTGATGGGTGTGTCTTCTTGCCTATCCCTTTTCTTGCCTCTTTCCTCATTTAGAGGAGTTTGTAGTGCAGGGATTTCAGGTGCCTTTGTCTGTGTTGAAGGACCTTGCCCTTGGCCTTGTTCCTTTGATATAGCTGGCTGGTTTGTCATTATCTCCCGCTCTTCGTATATTACCTCCTTTCCCTTTGCTGACCCTGCGCTGGCTTTTTGTGTGGACTGCTGAGAAGTCTCGGAAAAGGATGTATCACCTCCTGTATGCTGAGGCAACTTGAAAGATACATGTCCAAAAGAGTCCAGGTCAAGCGTTTTTTCAAGCTCTTTCATGACTTTTTCCAATTTCTCTTCCTCAGTAATTTCTTCAACTAATGTGCATTCTATCCATTCTTGTTGAGTAGCATACTGTTGAATCTCAGGGATCTTGTGATGAACATATGGCGCTAAGTTGTTTTTGACTTTTCTATAACTTATTAAATGACCGGGGTCATATGGTGCCCAATAAAAACTTTGTTTCAGCTTAAGTCGCTCCCCTAAAATCTTATCAGCTTCTTCCCAGCCTTCCCTTTTATTGAAGACAAATGGGCCCAATTGATTTCTTATTTTGAGCTGTGCCTTTTTCTTAGCCTTACAGAAGTGGGTTATGTCTGCATGGATAAACTGCCTAAAATACTCTAAGGCAAACAATCTCATAGGCACAAATTTGGGTAGCTTGTAGGGGCACAGTTCACAACCATAAATTCTGAATTTAGTGTGATTCTGGTATAAGTACCAGTCACCTATACTGTAGCTTTTGGAGAGCTGTAAAATTTTCTGTATTTCACCAGAGAGTCTAGTAGGAGGAGTTGTAATCAGTAAGGAAGAGGTTGGATGTATGAACAAATCAATGAATTCACAGTAGTTGTAAGGAGAGTCAAAAATATGGTGAAACACTGAGGTCTAAAATATCACAGACCTTCTTTCTCCTTTGGAATTTAGTTTTCTAATGGGAATTTGAAAACTATCTGGTTGATTGTACAACAACAAATGATATATGTATGATGTATATTTAAACACTCCTTCTCTGTCTAAGCACATGAATTGTTCATGGATCTTATCAGCTATGAAGGTGGCATAATCATACTTGACAGCAGGGAGTTGTCTTGGAGTAAACATAGACAACAAAACCAAGGTAGTCTCATCAACATACTCACTAGTTTTGAATCCCAAGATGTAGGATATCATGTCTATAATGAATTTTACTGCTTTAGTGAACCAAGTATCTAGATAAGGAGGTGGGCCTCGGTGCTGGCAATCTGGTCTCATGAACAATTGAGTTAATCTGGTTATCTCTGAACTGGGCAATTTGGCTCCTTGGTCAAGCAAAAATCCCATGGAAAGAGGAGTCAGAGGTTGAGCTGGCTTGAAGTGTAGCATTTCATTTATGGACTCAGGGGTGATATGAAAGAGGACATTTCCAGAAGGGTCCATCACTGCCCTTTGACTGGGCTCATAACTGGCATGGCATTGGTGAATGAGGTTAGGGAATACATTCACTGAAGGGAGGTAGTACATGGGCATAATGGACTCCCAAATTCCATAGACATCGGCTTTGCTGCGGTAGCTATCCTAATTTCACAAAAAGCTTGGAGGTGAGGCTTTTGACCAATTAAGTCATTAATCTGGAAATCCCTGTTAGCTAAAGGTATCCATTCCAATTCTTTGTGTGGAGCATTGAGGGGGCCACGAGCACAGGAGTTTCCATGTTTCCTCACTGTGTTTTTTGATGTGGAAGTCGGGTTTTTGCGAAAAATGGACAAAACAGGGGTAGTTGGGGTAGAGTTTTCAAGAGCTATCAACTGAATTTTTTCGATTTTTGGTTCTATAGATGCATTTCAAAGAAAAAACGGAAATACATAGGGTTTGGAGATAATTGAGTAAATACATGTGTTTCTGCGACGCACCCGAGAGTAATTGGCACGTAGGACAATGATTTGCAAAGCAGGATGCCAGATTATGGTGGTCGGGGTGATAGACCGGAGTTCTGGTGGCAAGTTCGTTGTAATTTGCATGCACAGGCTCCGTAAAAACAATGAATAGGAATGAAGGAAAACGACACTTTCATGGGTTTTTTAACAAAAATTCGACTTCGCGGGCTTTTGGCACTTTTTTCGAGTGACATCAGCATGACGTAATATTTGTCATGTAGCGGGGTATGGAGGATGATGTGGCAGATGACGTAGCAGACAACATGGAGGTGAGGTGGTGGATAACGTGGGTGATGACATGGAACGTCATCGGGGGGGGGTAGCGGGGGGTGGTAAATGGTATTCTCCACACCGCTTTTGGACAAAAGCTGTTTTCGGCGGAGAGGATGCGATGACACCAGGAGGGTGCCACACGTCCCATGGTACAATGGGAATACCGCTTTTCATCGGGTGCTAATCATCGGCCATCGCAGGGGTTCCATTATTGTCGTGGGCCGTTGGATGGGAAAGCCCGAATCCAATGGTTGACGCTGAAAGGAGTGGGCGCAGGGTTATAGCGCGGGGTATCGGGTAATAAACAATGGTTTAATCGTATCGAGACAATTCCTATTGGCTGTCGGGGGTTTAGACTATTGTTTAACCAGGTGTTAATCAAAATTTATAAATGAGCACGCGGGGAGGGTTGTCCATAAGGTTTCGGATAAACCTTGGACCCCCTTAAAACATTAGCATATGGCTATAGTAAGCCGGGGGTTGGGATATTTAAAATTCAGGTTTTTTATGTATTGTATATAGTATGGGGATGGGGAAAGATTTTATATAGGAATTATATAATAAAGTCAATATGTTAATATGAAAAATATGGTTAGACAAAAAAGCGCTAAGTCAAAAGTGAAAACTTAGGCTTAGGGAGATGAAAGGACACCAAGCTATGAAGTTTGGGAAACTTAGCAAAATGGAAGAAAAGCATTTTACACAAGAAATGTGGCTTCCTTTGCCTAAGTAAAAACATAGTTTTACTTAATCATTTTCATGAAATGAAGTGAACTAGGAGCACTGAGTAGATCTCAGTGTCCTTGGAGGGGAGGTTAGTAATTGTTTTTTGGAGAAATGAGAAGGGAAATTAGTCATGTTTCATCTGCTTTGTGATCACCTAGTTGACATGATACTTTATGATATCCATGAGATGAATGATCTTCAAAAGACAAAATTGCTCATACACCTGCTTCTACAACATCAAAACTGCCTACCCAGCCTATTACACCTAACATTTTTTCTTCCTTTATCCTTGGGCGCATTTGAACTAGCAAACCCTCACTCTCTTCTTTTCTTTTAGTTGCCCTCCTATCTAAGTATGCCCTTATTTATTTCAGGGGCTTAGATTTAACTGTTGAACACCCTTGCTTCTCTACCTAACTACTTATCTGCCAAGCTTGAACTGTTTGGACAGATTTTATTCTCTATTCTTGAAACAGGAAATTTAAATATGGACTGGCCAAGATTAAGCTGTTTGGCCATCCATCAACTGTGACAGAAGTCACCTAACCGCATATGATGAAATTCTCTGCAAAAATAGGATAGTAGTGGAATTTTGGACTAGTACACTTTCTTGGTCTTCTTTGGGGTTCATTCTCTTTCTTTTTGACCAATTCATTCGTTTTGCCCTTTCATCTTTCTTTTAGGGCATACTCTCTTTTCATTTAATTTTTTTTTTGGGTTTTTACATAATATGGAACCTTTGCAGCATGGAAAGGATGAACACATTTGGCATTTCATTAGTCAATCATGAAATATGACACTTATTGGTATAGGAGCATAACAGGTTCCAGGGGAAGAAACTCTTTCCAAAGAACTTCACAACATTCGGTTCAAGGTCCACCATGCATCACTTTTTGGGGATGCAGAGGACCTCATTACCAGTAGGACTACCCTGAGTTACAAATTGGTAACAACAGAAGAGAGGGAAAAGAACCAATGGGGAGAGCAAGTGGCCACCACCGAATCTATGCATCAGTTGACAATGAGCAAGTTGAACACTAGTCTGTCGTGGTAGAAACCTCAGGTATGATAAACAAAGTAAAAGTTAAAATTTTGTTTGATTCTGGTGCTACAGATGGTTTCATTTCACCAGTTGCATTAGAAAAATGTGGGTTGGCAGCCTATGAGCACGATGACTTTAAACAAGTTGAGATGGCTTCTGGAATAAAACAAGCAGTAGGACCTAGTGTTGATCAATGCTAGGTAAATCTCGGGGTGTGTACGACTAAGTTGAAGGCATACGTCATGGCATTAGGGACGTACGATGTAATTATTGGAATGGACTGGCTAGAATCTAATCAAGCTTTGGTAGACTGTTTCAAGAAGAAAGTGATCTGTTTAGATGATGAAGGTAGGCCAATTGAGATTTTTGGAATCAAGAGGGGAGTGTCCCTACAATTCATATCCATCATGAAGGTAAAACATTGTCTCAGACAAGGTTGCCAACTATACTTGGTCGAGGCTGTAAGTGACCAAAAAGGACCTTCCCTAGATCAACATCCAATTTTGTCAGAATTCAAGGATGTTTTCCAAAGGAATTGCCTGGATTACCTCTTGTAAGAGAGATTGATTTTAAAATCGACCTAAAACCAGGTGCAGAACCCATATCTAAGACACTATAGGATGAAAACTCCAGAACTTTGTGAGTTGCAGATGCAGTTAAAGGAGCTCTTAGACTTGGGATTTGTCAGACCTAGTATTTCACCTTAGGGTGCACCCGTGATTTTTGTCAAGAAGAAGGATGGTTCCTTGTGGCTATGCATAGATTATAGAGACTTAAATAGAGCCACAATAAATAATAGGTACCCTATACCCCGAATAGATGACTTATTTGATCAAATGAAGGGAGAAAAAATCTTCTCAAAGATCGATCTACGATCTGGATATCACCAATTGAGGATTAAGGAGGAGGATATCTCAAAAACTGCATTTCAAACTTGGTTTGGGCACTATGAGTTCGTAGTTGTTCCATTTGGTTTAACCATGCACCAGTGATATTCATGAGCCTCATGAATGGCGTGTTCAGGAAGTATTTGGACCAATTTGTGCAAGTATTCCTTGACGAAATTCTTGTGTATTCCAAGAATGAAGAAGAGCATGAAAGGCACCTAAGGGTGATGTTGACTTGCTTAAGGGAAAATCAAATAAATGGGAAATTGTCAAAATGTTCCTTCTTTCAAAAGGAAGTTCATTACCTTGGGCACATCATTTCAGGAGAAGGATTTCAGTTGACCTAGAAAAGGTGAACGCCATAATGGATTGGCCAGTACCAAAAAATGCCCATGAGGTAAGTAGTTTTATGGGGCTAGCAAGGTATTATCATAGGTTTGTGGAAGGGTTTTCAAGGATTGCAAAACCCATCACCACATTACAAAAAAAGGGGGTAAAGTATGAATGGAAAAATGAATGTGACACTGCATTCACAGAAGTAAAGAAGCTACTAACTAGTGCACGACTCCTTCGAGTACCAGAAATGGGAAAAGACTTCACTGTTTGCACCAATAATTCGATGCAAATATTGGGTGCGATATTGATGCAAGAAGGTGGAGTAATAGCTTACGCATCTAGAAAATTGAAGAAACATGAAGATTTATATGCTACCCATGACTTAGAATTATTAGCCGTGATGTTAGCCTTGAAGCTATGGAGACACTACCTCATTGGGAGATGATTTGAGTTAAGAACATATAATCAAAGCCTGAAATATCTCTTCAATCAAAGGGATTTGAAAGCCAGAAAAAGGCGGTGGAGCGAATTCATGAGTGAGTATGATTTTGAAATCTCATACATCAAGGGAAAGGTGAATGTAGTGATGGATGCATAAGCAGGAGGCCACGAAACTTCTCTCTAGTAGCCTTAAAGGTAAATTTAAGGGAGTGTGTATTAGAGAAACTCTTTGAAGATAGCCATCCAAAATGGGAAACAGATAGAACCAAAGTTTGAGGGATATGCCCTTGAATCAGATGGGCTATTGAGATTTCAAGGGAGAATGTATGTACCTAAGGAAGGGGAATAAGAAAAACCATCCTCGAAGAGTTTCATATAGCACTTTATTGTGCACATCCTGGAGTAAAGAAGATGTACGCAGACATGAAGAAAATCTTCTTTTGGGCAGGCATGAAGCATGACATAGTCTAGTTTGTCACCAAATGTCTTGAATGTCAGCAAGTGAAGGCTGATCATCACTATCCAACAGGACTCCTACAACCACAGGACATCCCTACATCTAAATGGGAGGTAATTTCCAAGGATTTTTTGGTGGGTTTGCCACTCACTTCATAGAGGCACAATGCTATATTGGTTATAGTTGATAAATTGACCAAAAGTGCCCATTTCATCCCAATAAGAGACACTTATGATGTTACGGATGTGGCATGAGTGTTTGTAAATGAATTTATTCGACTACACGGGTTTCCCATAAAGATCATTTCTGATAGAGACTCCCGATTTACATCTAGGTTTTGGACAAGTTTGTAGTCAGCACTAGGGACTCAGTTGAACCTGAGCACTACATATCATCTGGAAACAGATGGGCAGACTAAAAGAGTAAATCAAGTTCTGGAGGACATGCTTAGGATGTACGTCATGGATAATCAGACTCAGTGGGAAAGGTACTTACCATTGGTAGAGTTTGCCTATAATAACAGTTGTCATAGTTCAATCGGGATGCCTCCTTATCAAGCTCTATATGGAAGGCCTTGTAGGATGCCATTGAGTTGGGAACAGTTAGAGGACCAAGTAATAGTTGGCCCTGAATTAGTTCAAGAAATGGAGAAATAGGCAAAGCAAGTTTGGAACAGGTTAAAGGAAGCACAGGATAGACATAAGAGTTATGTAGATTCACATAGGATTGATCATAGTTATGAAGTAGGGGACCAAGTTTTTATTCGTATCCGACCCAACAAAAGCACCATTTAGTTTGAGAAGGGGACGAAGTTTTGACCTCGGTTTGTAGGACCTTTTAGGGTCAAGGAGAAGATTGGACCAGTTGCCTATCATCTTGTCCTACCGCCCCATTTGCATAAAACTCATGATGTTTTTCATGTATCTATTCTACCACATTGTGTTTCTGATGAATCTCACAAATTGGATTAGAGGGAATTGTAGGTCTCGGACATGGGAACCGTAGTGGTCGAACCATTACACATATTGGAACATAGGGTTCGACAGCTTAGACGTCGCATGGTGGACCAAGTTAAGGTCCAGTGGGATAAGTATAGCCCAGGATCTGCTACCTGGGAGGATACAGAGACTATGCATCGTGACTACCCCTCACTTTTGAGGTTCTGTGATGACCATTTTGACTTAGAAAGATACCTATGTTAAGGTTCTATTTTGTAGTTCCATGTTATTTATTTATGAACATTATGTAATATTGATGCATTTGGTTGAACACATAAAACTAATTAGGTTTGATTTTGATGATGGAGATGTTAATGTATGACCTAGTGTATGATGTACTTGGTGATGATGTATCTAGTGCATGACTTATCAGAGCTATTGTTGTTTCATGTATGGCTTAAGTGGATATGATTTATCTAAATGAATGACTTAGTGAAATTATGATTTGTTTCTAGTATGAACTACAAAATTGACACGCAGATACTAGACTTAATAATGTGATGATTATATGTCTTATTATATAAATGCATGAATGAGAGCGAACCCACAGGGGGGAAAGAACTATATGATAGTCGAGATCTACTCTTCCATTGAGGGAAGGTCGAGACATCTCATGGGGAAGGTATAATGCACATTTTTCTATTACATTTGGTATCAAGATATGCACTCTTATGACATGAGTAAAATGAAAATGACAGGTGGCAAGACTACCTGACTGGATTATTCGATGACAAGTCCAACCAACTCTGTAGTGTGGTCCGTGTTAGGGCGTTGACCCTAGTTGTGAAGGAGGGGTGGAGGCATTTCCCACCGTTTATCCTCTGAAACCTGGAATCGTGGGAGGGCAGTGGTGGACACGCTCCCCTAGACGTGTGATGACGATTACCAGTTGCTTGTTGGGGAAGTTAGGTCGATGCAGTCGACGCTTCCACCATGTCAGTTTTATCAGTGGTTAGTATGGCCGTTGCCACTGATAAAGTAGCAGAGGATGGATAGGGTGGGAATGGAAGTAGGTCAGGATAGATAAGAGGATATAGATCAGTTGGAGACTCTTGATGGGAAGTAATGTCATTGTCTGACTTATCAAATTTTACTGCTATAACTCTCTCTGGTTTGCTATGCTTTCGAACTCCTTGTATCTTTTCATTCTAATTTCGGGACGAAGTTTTTTGAAGGAAGGGTGTATGTAATGCCCCACTTAAATATTATCATGCAAATTTTATTAATGTTTGCATTACCTGAAAATATTGAGAAATATTGGTGAATATCTTCATTTTGGAAACTATAAATTTATTTACTAATATAAAATTCATTATTGCCTTCTAAAATTGAATCTTAGGTGGGATATGGTCTCCTTCCATTATATCAAATTATATATGTATATTCATCTCACATTCCCAAATGCAGTCTCAGATTTACTTCAGAGAAGACATGGTCCTCTCCCATTAATTTCCCAATTTTATATTCATATCACATTTCCAAATGTACTCCTAGATTTACTTGGGAGAAGAGAAGTCAACTGTAAGGATAGAGGAGAAGTTAATGACATTAATTAGAGGTGGTTGAGATGGAGAAGAGAGGGAGGGTATAAAAGGGAAGGAGGAAGGGAGAAAAGGGCATGTGGGGTCTTGCTTTGATTTGGGTTGGCTGTGATTTTAGGATTTGCTGTGATTTTGGAGACCTAAGGAACCTGTGGAGCTTTCTGGGGTTTGTTGAGAGGAGGAAAATATTGTTCATCTTGGTCTGGATTTTTCATCTTGGACACACATTACATATGGTTGGACTTGGGCTCGAAGGGCTAGGGAACCTGTGGAGATTTCTTGGGCTAGGAATTATTTCCTAGTTGGCTGGGAGGTAAATCTGGTTGGGTTAGTCAAGAGGAGTGTTCAATAGGAGTAGCAGGTCAAAGGCATCTCCACCAGCCATCGTACAGGTATTCCTCTATAGATTACTCATGTAAATTTATTGAAATGAAATGTTCATTATAAGTTATAGGGATTAGAATGTAAATGGTAAAATTTTCATTGTTTAAAAAGTCTTGTAAGAAAGTAAATCATTGCCTCTTATTGCATTTAAACTCCAGAGAAATAGATCTGTTAGAAGACCCTAGGATAGGGCCTTACATCATCTGGAATGGGGCCCAATTTGGGTTAAATATGAAGAGGGCCAAACTAATACTTCATCATATACATATCTAAGGTGATGTAAAATTTAGGCGCCAGATTCACCAGATACACATGATGTCGGATATGGTGACTCATCCAAATGATTTTGCGAATCTATGGATTTAGACGTTTTGTTGCGTGATAATACTCGGGACACTCAGATTGCACCATTAACCAAATACACGTAAAACAAATGATTTACATGCAAAGAATAGACTCATGGGACCCATGATCTAGGAGATGTGGTAGGTGCCACATGGACTTAGCCACAGTCACGTTGGTGCTAGGATGACATGCAACCACGATTGTGAGGTGGGGTTACCATGTGGGTACCACGTGGGTGCCATGTGGTAGGGCTTAAATGTCTTAAATTTGAATGAGAATAACTTTCTATCCAAGTATTAGATCGAAATAAAATTTATATAGTCAGAAATCTCTCAATGCACCAAATTCAACAATGGTATCATAAATTGATTCTGAGAACTTTTGAGATTGCGGATTTTTGTATCCCCATTTCCATAATAAGACTATGGAAGTTGGGTCAAGTCAAAATAACACCTCCCACTCACAAATATTCTAGAATATTCTATGGAAATTAAATCCCTACCATCCATCTAAAATTTATTGAATTACTGATAATTAAATTAAAAATCTTGAAATCCTATTCCAAAACAGGCATACATATCCACTTAATAAATTAAATTTAGTTTAATTCAAAATTATCATAAAATATACTTTGAAAACAATATATTGATTAGGAAATAAATATTTATTAGGGTGAGATGCGCTCAAAATCTCCAATAGTCCAATATGAGGGATATGTAAATACTTACATTAAAAAAGTTAAAAGCTAGCCATAAGAAAAATTTAAAACTAGCAATAGCAAAAATAAATAATATTGATTATAAATAATGTACTTAATAATAGGAAGAAGATATGTATTTCTTTTATAACTTAATATGGAATTGAAAAGTGGCATGTAAAAATATATAATATTATTGATATTACATGATATGTAATTTATTTTATGTACAATTGACATGTAAATATTTAAATTTAAAAATAAAAATAAAATATCCATATTAAACAAGGGAGCCACTGCCGTGGCCGTAGTCCCTGCCGGGGTGTGCCACAAGAACAATACAAAATTGTAATTAACAAGTGTACCTTGGTTGACATCTATTCTATTTCATTAATCATTCATCATTCCTTTGGATCTATCGTAGAAATTAATTGCAGTTAATTAGATTGAAAAATAAATGTTGCCAATATGAAAAAGATATAGAGGTGTATATTAGTTTTGAAGATATTTCATAAGTTTTTAAATTCATCCAAATATATTAGGGTTGACACTGTTTTGTAAGTTTGATAAATTGACCTGAAAGCTACATAAATTTTATCAGGTTGAGGACCACCTTGAAATATCAACAATATTTTGGTACTAAAGATACAACAATTTCAATTAAAAAACCCAACTGAAACATGTATACTCACGAATTTCTGCTATATATTCACAAATATATCCTTCTTATACAGGTCCATGTCTTCTATTTATAGGCTACAACTACAATCTAAGGATTGGATCAAGGTTAAAGATCCAATCTTTAGCCACTCATGAACCTAAATTCATTACAGTAATATTCACCTGATATCAAACATCATGGCTCGTATGTTGAACACGTTATGTATAAGAAAAGGCTCTTATTCTAGGATTTCCCCTTATGTACAGTATGGACATATGAGACGCAATTGCTACTTTGCTACTTTTATCTTTTGTATATATATTTCTTTATATTTTGCTCCACTGGACTGTTATTTTTCACACACACCACCAAAATTTTAGAAGTAGAAATTTGTAATGAGACTGCCTGTCATATTGCTCGTATATTTTTGTATCTTTTTATACTACAAGGCTTCCCAAAATTTAAACAAAGGGGAATAAATCAGATCGGAATGCGAGGGGTTCAATTCCGGGGGCGATATAAGCCGCATATGGTGAGAATCCTTCTACAGGCAATCCGGATGTGGGGATAAGCCCTTCTGAAGTACAGCGTCGTTTTCTCCACTGCCATCTGCAACGTTTCCACTAAAACGCTCAGCTGCCTGCAAGGAGGGAAATACACCGCCAAGGGTGTAAACGACCAGCAGAGAACGAATGGCACCATCGGCAACATCTCTTTGATCTGATTTCTTTGTTATCTTGCCTTTCTGATCTTCACCTTTCTTTTTAAACGAATGGATCTCCTTCTGATCTGAGTTTAGTGTTTCACTTGTTAATAAACGAATGGATCTCGTGCCTGCTGAATTGAGAATTCAGTTTCGTGCCACCTGAATTGAGTGTTCTGTTCACAACTGGTTGGTAATGTTAAAAAAATAATCGGTCCATAGAGTAGGAATGGTGGTTGATTTGGCTATCGATAGCCAAGCAATAGAGAAATTGAAAATAATTTATTATTTTTAGAGGTTTTCTGTAACTTGGTATAGGAAGGAGCTGTTGGATATACATTATGTCTGCTTTGGTAGAACTGAGCAAGATAGATGAATTAAGTGTTTTGTTCACAACTGGTTAATAATATTAAAAACAATAAATTGTAATATAATGCCTGGCCAGTATACGACAAAAATGTATATAAAATTTACATGGTTTGATAGATCCTAAATCCCGAGTATATGAAGGAAGAATTGAACCCTCAAATCTTTTGAGAGAAAATGCGTTTTAAAGAGAAGAGAAGAACTAGATCAATTAAACTAAACCTCAAAACTAGATTAATTAGTTATTTATTTAGATAAAAAAATTTGATTTTAAAATGGAAAATAGTAAATTATATTAAAACAAGTGTTTGCAATTAGGAAAATTTTAAAGCATTAACCATATATCTATATTATAGAGATAAAAAAATTTCAATTAAATTTGATAATATCGGTTAACGTAGTGTCTATGCAAACTTGCAAATGATATCATTAGCTTATTAGTAGTTTCATGAAGGAAAATCTTTCTAATTTCTAATTGTTTTTCTAAAATACAATTAGTATTGACGTTTGTGTAAGTTCTAATCTATGTATGAATTATATGTACAGAGAATATAAGAAGTGGGGTGGCCGCAAGGGAATTTTAAAATAATAGACAAAGTGGCGTGGCGGTAAGTGAATATAAAAATAATAGAAGCCGTGTGGCACTGCCTAAACATTAAGCAGACATCAAATTTTACCTGCAGTTTTGGAGTATTTTTCATCTCACATCAGCATTGAGCATCCATTAAAGTCACAGATTGATCCCAAGGCATGACAACAGCGAAATACATGAGCAATGTGTTGTGAAGCTCCTAGGTGGAGCCTCAACCACTGCATGGCACTGCTGTTGGCAGTCTCTGAGCAATGCCACTCAGAGAAAAGCGACAGAATCGCATCCTAGGAAAAGACGGAAAAGAAGCAGAAAATCAGAATGCGGTAAAGGATGTAGCTAATAGCACAGGATGGGGCTCCTTCTCCCGAAGGAGATGCGTCGAAGAAAAGGAAATAGCAGAGGACGAAACCTGATCAGGGGTTGCAGTCAATGATTCGACTAGACTCCAAACTACCCAATTTATTGGAGCCAAGAATAAGAAATATGGATTTGTAAGGTGTTGATCTGTGAAGAAGCCAAAGTCCTCCCTGAAAAAGTGATCAATATATCAGAATCAAATGTCTCAGAAGACTTGAAGAAAATTCAGACAGTGAATCTTACACGACTCTTTTGCTAAGAAATCCTCCATACTCATTCTCCATACTCATTCTCCAGAGCTTGTGGTGAGTCCTAGTTGAACAGTGTAATAAAAGGCTCTATACCTGCATCAAAACTCAGATCGCTGCTATAGTCAGAAAAATACTACCAACGAACTTTAAATTACTAACTGTATGAGCAGAGTCTTAATACAATTTATAGAATAATTGAGGCAAGCCGTAGCCAAACTATAGAGTATCAGTTATTATCAATGCTGCTATAGAGAAGCGTCCTAATATACATCAAGTTAAACCTTACATAAAGCCCGAGGAACACCCTCGTCAGAAAAATACCATCAGCTAGTTAACATATAAAGCTTTGACAGGGACAGGCCTCAGGAAGGCTAGAGGGTCCCCAATGTCCAACGGGTCCAGCAGCACCATAATCATATCTAAAATCAATTAAACTATCTGGGTATTAACTCTCTGAGTTGGTCACTGAAGAGGAAACCAGGAACGCCAAAACCCTTAACCATAAAAGAAAGCTTGCACATACCTGAGGAACCATGATAGAACACCGGAGGTTGTGCTTGGCTTCTTTGAGTGCCAGAGGACCCAGGCAGAACCTGTAACAAAACCCATGATCAACATTACTATTATGGCAGTAAACAGAGAAGCAACCCTTTCCTCTTCGAGACAAATCTTATAAGAAGGGAATTTACCTGTCAAGGTCGCGCGTCAAGCCGAATCTACCGTTGAAACAGAGCCATGAAGCCGCTCTCTAGCTGCAAAGAAACCGCACAAGAAAGATTGCGATGGGATTCATGGAACGAGCAACGCTTGGGAGTACAGTAGGATGGGTCTGTATTAATATAAATCCCATCGTAATTCAATGCAAACCATACAGTGTACCCAGTTCAACGTGTTCGTAATATAACGATACGGGTGTAGGACATGCACAAAGAAACGTGGCAGGCGAGTCGAAACCCTTTACCTTAAGTTTTCTTTCTAAAGTTTTCAAAGAAGTATACAGGCGTTTATACAGGCGACTCTAAAATTTTTACCCTAAGTTTAAAAGCCCGGCAATAAGAGGTAGAAATATAAACTTTGGATAAAAATGTATTGAGCAGCAAATTTTATTTCAAACATTGGTTTAAACCTGACATGTACCGAAAATTTTACTCGGTCAAAGCAAATTGATAGCTGGTCAACGATCTATCGATCGCTAATAGTCCCAGACAGGACTAATAACTTAAGTTTATATGAAATTTATATAGACAAAATGCCCATGGTGTTTTTCCATTGATGGTGAATAAGTGTACTGTCACTCCTTGGGATAAGTCACTATTCAAATCCCCCATAGGTGCTAGCCTAAAAAAAAGAAAAAAAACTTATATCTATTGTGAGATGGATGTGTTGTGTTATGTATTTCATTGTTATATATATATATATATATATAAATATATTAAAATTTTAATGTGGAAATTATCGATCATAAATAAAATATTTTAATAAAAACTAAATGTATATTATATAAAACAAGTGAAAAAAAAGTATAATTAAAATATTTTATTAGAGTGTTACTTAAATTTAGTATATATCTATCTTAATTTAGAGTATCTTTCCAAATACAAACCTTTTTTTAAATTTTAAGCTCTAAAATAATTTATATCTTGAAAAAATTGGTCAATCTCAATACTCGATAGATATAAAATTAAATAAATCTATACTAATCCTAAATATATATATATATATATATATATATTATATATATATAATTTTATTTTTCTTAATTATTCTTTCAAATATGATATATAATAATTTTAAATTATATTTAATTTACTATCGTATTAATTAAATAATTTTAAAATAACAATGGTAGAAAAATGCACCCAACATGAAGTATAGCACCAATTTTATGATCAAAGTTATAACGACTTGATAGTGTTAGGCTCTTGAGCTGGGAGAAGATACCAGAATACCAAATATGCGAAGAAATATACAGAATACCAAATATGCGAAGAAATATACCCAGAACACAGAACAATAAGAAATAACAGCATGTATTTAATTATTCAGAAAGGAAAGCAATGTTCACTTGCCTCTTCAGGGGCAACCTCCAATAGAGCTGGGCTCAATTACAAAATAAGACACGAAGCTCCTCGAGGGGAGTCTCTATCCTTTATATAGAATTCATACATGCAATACCATGGGTCAATACCATGGTTCTTATTAATACCATCTATCTAATACCATGGCCCATTTACAATTAACTGTGGTCCCCTCTTTAAATGTAGGTCAACCACTTACAATTATTAATATGAGCTTTATTGACTCTTTACTTAACTATAACTATGACTCGACCTTATTACATAAGTAATGGGGTTAGGGTTAAACCCTAACAAATAAGTAAAGGTAACAATGTGAATTGCCAAATTAATATAGATTCAAAGAAAATGAGTGAAACAAATATAAAAAAATTCACCTACATTAGTTATAGTTAAAATCACAGGTAATCCACGTTTTATATAGAAGTTGCTCTCAGTTTGTTAACATATACAAATTAATTTTAGTTTTGCAATATTGATTGGTGAAGATTCAATTTAGCCTTCGAATCAAATACAAGACCCTATAAAAATATATGTATGTAATTTGACCCTATAAAAATATATGTATGTGCCATTTCAGGGTGTTTTAAAATTCTGAACATGATGATATGAAATATATTGGAAGATCTCAAATATTATTTCAAATTTCAAATCAAATACAAGACTTCACGAAAATATGGAAATGACATTTTTTAAAATTATGAAGAAAAAGATCTATATATCAGAAATGACTGACATAAATTTTTTATTTTCGGGGAAATATAATACGAATCCACCTGCTCCGTTTGGCACTGGCAGCCACGATTGAGTTCGCGGTAGACCCCCTGGGCCTTGACATTGGTTTTCATAATGAATTGTTTAGTTGAATTTGGGGTCCGTTCCTGGTTTTCTTAATGAATTATTTAGTTGAAATGGGGTCCGTTTCGGCGGTGTCGAAATTATATATTATCGAGACCATGATGCCCGCGTTGACAGAGTGGTGTTCGGGGATATCGAAAAAATCCAACCGAGAAGATCTTTAGAAATGAATTCATACTGCAGAAGCTTCCGTAGTGAGAAGAAATGAGAAGCCACTGGATTTTACTGGTAGGTTTTATCATTATTGTTTCAGGTACCATGGTGGTGGGGATCGTGGGGAAGAATGGATCAAAATGTCCCTACGATCTTTCAATAGCCTCCCGTCTGATTCCCCCGTCCTGCTACGCAAATAACACAGATGAAACGATCGCGATGAACACTTGCTGTTGGTCTGTTTTCGCGTCCTATGTACTCTCAATTTCACTGTACGCCAATCGAACCGGCACCGTCTTGCTGGACGCCAATGGCTCCCAGCACTGCACGAATGAATTCGTCCGCTTCGTCCAGTCTAAGGGCCTGGTTGATCCCGCCATGCTCAGAAGCAACACAAGCTGCGCTATCAATCCCTCGATCTTCGTGGCCAACGCGGGGCCCTGCAGATATGCCACCCTTGGCGATATCTGGAAGGTGGTCGATCTCAGGTACGCTTTCGAGGCCTGCGACGGACCGAACCTGCAGGACTCGAAGGCCTGCGGGACATGCCAGAACAAGGTCGTTGGCATCGCCTTGGAATTGCTGAATCTCACAAAATCTAAAGAGTTCGTTCCCTGCGGGCTGATGACGACAATTGGGATCTGGGGAAGGGACCCGTCGGAGGGGAGGTATAAGTTGTATGCTGGGTGTGTTATCGAGGTGTTGGGGAATATTGGGGGCCTGGGCACGTCGTCGCTCATCCCGGCACCGCCCCCGCCACCAAACCCCCCACCACCTGTTTTAAGTGAACGGAGTGGCAGCAAGACGAGGAGAGGGAGCCGTGTCCTTGTCGCCGAGAGTGCGGGCAGTGCTGGTGGCGGGGCTGTTCTGCTGGTTTTGGCGGTGTTAATTGTGGTGAAATTCAAGAAAAGGAACGGGCCCTTGGAGGATTCCACTGCAAGCAGCTCGTTCAAGGTAGTATTGAACTATGACATGTTAATTTATCTACTTTGCAGATTTCTAGAATATTTTAGAATTGCATTGTCTAATTATTATAGGTTAGGTTATGGAGTTTTTCGTTGGGCTAATAATTATAGGTTTTTGTCTAGTTATTATAGGTTAGGTTATGGAGTTTTAGTTGGTTTTTTGGTTAGATTTTTTATTTTTATGGTTTAAAACAGGGTTTTGTCAATATGAATTTAGCATTTTGAAAAAATCTTAATTTACAATTTAAATTCTCAGAAATTACTGCATGATTTTGTGCAAGTTAAACCATATATGGGGAGAATGTCCCAAATATATAACAGATATAATTAGCTTAAAGAGCCCTATGTTGTGAAAACTTCCAAAATATATAACAGATTCAGGTAGTTTAAAAAAGTGTTAATTTTGCTATGAAAATAATGGATATGTTTGGGAAAACTCCAAAACATATAACAGATACATGTAGTGTAAAGATGTGTCAATTTTTCCTAAAAAAAAATGATTGAAATTTTTCTAAAATTTGGTCAAATCTTGAATAAATTTTTAGAAATCTTTATTACAGTTATCAAGCTTCAAAATTTTAAATGGTCCATAAAATTTTGAAAGTGGTAAATCCATTTGACCATCATCTAAAACATAATTCAAGCAATCCTGTCCTGCATAACCAATAAACTACATACTACAGAATCTGACATATCATTAGAAAAAAAAATACCTATAAATTTCTGAACACAAACTGAAAATTTCACACTATGATTGCAGGCCCTCACGCGGAGCCTTATGGGCGGAGGCAAGAGGCCGGAGACGGTTGCACGAGAGCCGCTACCGACGGAAGGGTTGTATATTTTTACGAGGCGGGAGCTCCAGAGGGCGACCGACAATTTCAGCGAATGTCACCTGCTGGGCATGGGAGGCTCCGGGAAGGTCTATCTGGGCAAGCTCCCGAGTGGAAAACAAGTGGCCATCAAGCGAATCGTGCAAAAAAGAAAGTTGGACCAGTTCTACCAGGAGGTGGAGCTTTTGTCCCGGCTGAGGCACCCCAACCTCACGTCCCTCCTCGGCTACTGCCGACACAGGGGCGAGTACATGCTTGTTTACGAATACATGCCCGGAGGCGACCTTGAGTGTCTCCTGTACAGACAGCAGAATCCCGTGCTGCCGTGGGAGCGGCGGCTAGGAATCGCGCTAGACTGCGCGGAGGGGCTGGCATACCTCCACCTCTTTCCTGGTGGCGCCGTCGTACACCGCGACATCAAGCCCACCAACATACTTCTCAACGAGTCCGGGCAGGCGAAGCTGTCGGACTTCGGAATCTCGAAGCTCATCGCCCCGGAATTTTCACACGCCTCCACGGAGATCAAGGGGACGACGGGCTATCTCGACCCGGAGTATTTCACGCGCGGCAAGCTGACCGAAGCCAGCGACGTCTACAGCTTCGGAATCGTTCTGCTGCAGCTGATTTCCGGCCAGAAGGCAGTCGTCAACACGCCCTCCGGCGGGGCCGAGTCGGTTGTTTACTCGACGCATATGTTCATGAGGGGCGGGGACCCGGACGTGAAGAAGATCGTGGATCCCAGGATCGTAGAGGCTGTCGATGCTCGTGATTTGGAGTCCATCAAAACGGTGCTAGATATAGCCTATCGCTGCGTTCAGCCTTTCAGAGACGATAGGCCTCCCATGGCAGAAGTTCTCAATGTAGTCAAGGAGACCTGGAACAATCGCAGAGATGAGGTGTCCGATATTGGCACAGGTTAGTAAGGAGAGTAGAAGCAAAATTTTAAGAGTGGATATTTATTTGATGTCTAAAATATCTAGCTAAAACTCTGTGTATTTAATAAGTAAATTGTGAAAAGTTTGTGAATATTTTTGTAAACATATTTTCGCATTTAATAATTTATATAGTTGTATACAGAGTTCTTTTTTAAGGAAAAAATGAAAGCCGGGAATTTTTTTCGGAAAAATATGAACAATTAGCTATCTACACATTTACCTCCTAAGTTTCCATTGTATATGATTTTTAACCAGTATTTTTTGATGTAAAGTTACTTGTTCAATTCTCTGTTTAAATCTGATTAATATATTAGATATGATAAAGATATAATCTTACAAAATTTTAAAAAAGTTTTCGAAAGATTTTGAAAATTTAAATGATTATGAATGTAATTTAATAAATATATTAATGTACTTGTAATTTAAAGTGATTGCAGTTGAATTATTGTAATTCAATATGTTATTAATCAATACCATGGAATTTTTGATTAATGCGAAATGGATTGCAATTTTCATAGGTTCTGTATTGAAAAAACGAAAGCTTACCTCCTATCATCAGTTATGCTGTGATGGTTACATATAGGTGGATAGACTTCACTAACTCTAAATGGAGAAATATTGGCATATTTCCAAAATGAAAAACTGAACGGACACATTTAAATGTTTCCGAAATCGCTGAAAGATTGGAAAATTGTTTTTGTTCCATGGTTATATTAAACGTTTGATTTTTTGGATATTATAGTAAGTATTTATTGTCACCACCTTTTAAAATTGTCTCTGCCCTAAACCACTCTTGCTTCAATTTCACGCCGTTTTGAGAATTCCCTTGCTGCATTCAAAATTACTCTCAAAGTTTCTCAAGACCCGTTTCTTAATCATACAAGTCCTATTGAATACTTCGATGTTGGCTTTTTCTTTTTAACACTTCCACGCCGACTGTTAATCTTAGTCTTCCGTATCAAAGCTCGCAACTCCAGCCGGGAGGACGCCCAGAGTATCTTCTCACCAAGACGCACATGCATAATCGACATGTTGCAGAGGCAGTGGTTGTGTATGTCTGGGAAGCACCGGAAGGACCCCCAGAGTGTCTTCGCACCAAGGTGCACATGCATAATCGACATGTTGCAGAGGCAGTGGTTGTGTATCTCTGGGAAGCACGGATGGAATTTGATGGGTTCTTATGGGATAATTTGTTGGTCAAATACAGTAAAAATTTTTGGAAAACTGTCACCATCTTTTTGAAATTTGAAAATAAATTGAAAAAATGTGAAAACCATCTAATTTAACTGATAAATTTATTTTGAAATTCCAACCTAACTGAAAAATAGTTGTACAAAATAATGCCCATAAAAACGCAATCGCAATGGCCTTGATTAAGGAGACTAGAAGATGGAATTTACCTCTCAAGTAACCTTCTGAGTCATTTCAGTTATACAAATAATGCCCATAAAAACGCAATCGCAATGGCCTTGATTAAAGAGACTAGAAGATGGAATTTACCTCTCAAGTAACCTTTTTGAGTCATGCCATGGGAGACTTTCTCCGAAGGATTGAATGGTTTGTGTTTGAAATTATACTATTTAGGAAAATTAAAACTATATTATTAAAAGTGGCTTATACATATCGATATGGTTGTGTTAGTTGATAATTTATGTGTTTGGGGAGGATTAGTTAATTAACATTGATTATGGTAGATTATAGTTGATTATGATTAATTATGGTTGACTATATAGTAAACCAACATAGATCCATTTTAAGTAGAAACCTAATATGAACGGAAAGGGATCAAATTTCTTCATGTACAATATTTTTAGATTATAAAATATAATGTGTTATTTTTATTATTTAAATTGTACTTTTGAATGTTATATAGAGTATATATAGGACCAAATATATGTTTTAACCCTAAAAACTTAATTTTTTCATGGTAGATATATAATTTTTTTAAATTGATATATAATATATACATAATTGACATTAAAATATTTTTTGAGAAGAGTTTTCGGCAGAATCACATTATAATACATTTGTTGACACGTTTCGAACCAAAAAGTGTGGTTCATCATCAAGACAAGTTGAAGAACTAGATCATGGCTACAGTATAAACACAAAGACCAGGTTATCTAATGGCTACATTTGATAACTGTTCCAGGTCAAATGTACCCGTTAGATAACCTGCTCTCTCTATTTATACTGCAGCCATAATCTAGTTCTTCAACTTGTCCTGATGATGAACTACACTTGTTGGTTCGAAATGGGTTGACAAATGTATTATAATGTGATTTCTGCAGAAAATTCTTCTATAAAAACTTGATATGGATCAAAAGCCTAAATTCACCAATTAAAATATTTTACATAACATGTACATCCAAACATTAATTAAAATGGTTTTTTTATTATTAATATATTTTTATCATAGAAAGACATTTTTTTGTATTTAGACCATAATTTTGATTTTTATTTTAAAGGGGCACATGTAAACTAGACTAACGAATGGATAAAATTATACATGCCCTCAAATTGAGTTGTAGAATGAGCCTCTCGGCTCAACCATCCTAGATCCATCTTAACTCTGGATCTACCAAGCACCGGATCAAATCTCTTGACATGCAAAGTTATTTTAGAGTGAAAAGTTTGATCCCTCTCGAGATCTACCAAGCCCGAATCAAATCTCTTATATGCAAAGTTCTTTTAGAGTGAAAAGTTTGATCCCTCTAGGCACTCGGTGTAATTAATATGGATCTAGGTTTGTTTAATCTCCCCCTTTAAATAGGTTATATTCCACTTGAATACCATCATTCAATACCATAAATTCTCAATACCATGGGCCATTTTTATTTTTATTTTTATTTTATTTTTATAGGGTTATTTTTATTTTTATTTTTATTTTTACTTTTTTGACTCATTAAAAATGTTTACATTACATTAATTTTTTATTTAATTCAATTTTTCTTTTTTATTTTTATGTAATTTGACTTAGTTAAATGCTAAACATTACATTACAACATCTCTACTATATTATTGATAATAGTTTAGTATGATTGATTATGATAGATTATGGTTGACTAAGGTTGATTATGGAAGACCATAGTTGACTATGGTAAACTATAGTTGATATCAATCAACTATGGTTAACCATAGTAAATTGTGGTTAGACCATGTTTGAAAATGATTGACCATGCTTGAACATGTGTTACCATGGTTGATAATGTTCACCAAGCTAGACTATGAATGGAAAACCATAACCATTAGTGATTATGGTTTACCATTGTTGACTATGGT
This sequence comes from Pinus taeda, assembly GCA_000404065.3. NCBI lineage: Eukaryota > Viridiplantae > Streptophyta > Pinopsida > Pinales > Pinaceae > Pinus > Pinus taeda. The sequence goes on along the minus strand of APFE030741167.1, from coordinate 133,711 downwards.
TGACCATGGTCGATTACAATTGACGAACAATATTTTATCATCATTGACTATGTTTAACCATGATTGACTATAGTTTACTATGGTTGAATCGCATCACAATGTGATGTTGGAGAAGGCTTATATTTGATTATGACATCGTGATATGTTCATCTTATTGTGACATTGATTTGTCTCATTACAACATTGAGTTTTGTTCGACAGATTATGATGTTACATTATGTTTATCACATTGCAACATTGAGTTTTGTTTGGCAAATTATGATATTACATCATGTTCATCACATTGCATATTGAGTTATGGTCATCATCATATTGCAATGTTGGCTTATGATCATCACATGCGATATTGGGTTATGTTCATTACATTCCAACGATAGGCTATGTCCATCACATTACATGTCAAGATATGTTTGTTGCTCTGTGAAATTGGGTTAGCTTGGACCACATTAGAATGTGACGTTGGTGAAGGGTTATGTGCAATTATGACGTTGGTATATGTTTGTCACGTTGCAATGTTGGGTTACATTCATGGCTTTATGATGCCAAAGATTTATTCATCACATGGAGATGTCGATACATGCATGACACATTGCAATATTAGTATGTGCTCATCACATAATGACATTAAATTATGTTGTCCTTGGTTGACTAAGGTCAACTCTAGTTGACAATGGTTAAATATGGCTAGCTTATGGTTGATGAAGAGTTATTAGGTTGACATATGGATGAATGTTTAATATGGTTCACCATGTTTGACCATGTTGACTATGATAGACCACGTTCAATAATGTTTGACCATGTTTGATGATGATTGAGCATGTACATTATGCTTTGCCATGGCTGACCACAATTAATTGTGCTTGCTTATGGTTGATCATTAAAGGCTATAGTTATTGGTTTGCTATGATTGACAACATTTAACCATGATGACCATGTTTCCCATGTTGACTATGGTCGATTATAAATGAGCATGGTTGATTGTGATGGTTAGCTCTAGTTGACCAAGGTAAACCATGGTTAACTATGGAAGACCATGTTGACCATGGGTAACTGTGGTTGACTATGTATGACCATGGTCGACTATGTTTGATCATGATTAATTATCCTTGAGTATAGTTGGGCATTATTAACTATACTTTACTATGGTTGAATTGCATCACAATATGACATTGGTAAAGGGTCAATTTTCAACGTTAGAATATGGTTGTCACATTACAATGTAGGGTAAGGATGGATTGCATCACAATGTGATTTTGGTGAAGGTTTATTTTTTATTATGATGTTGATGTATGTTTGTCAGAATGTGACATCAAGCTAATGATAGAATATGTTCATCACATTGTGACATATACGATGATAGGCATATGCTTGTCAATATGACATTGGATTATGATCACCTAGGTTGACCTTGGCTAACTATTGTTGACGTTACTCAACTTTGCTTGACTAGGGTTTACTGTGGTTGACATATGGATAGTTATGGTTCAATAAGGTTAACCACATTTGATCATGTTAAATATGGTTAACTGTGTTTAATAATGTTTGACCTCACTTTACCATGTTTGACCAACCATCTCTATCACATTATTCTATGTTTAAATTACATTACAATGTGACATTACCTTGATTTGGTTGCATTAGAATGAGTCATTGGTGAAGGGTTATGTTCATATGTGATGTTGGGATATGTTTGCCACATTATTGCATCAAGATATTTTCATCACATTGCAATCTTGGGCTAATAATGATGCATTGAGTCATAATGTGGCATTGGTAAATGGTTATATTAGTACGTGATATTAGAATATGTTTATCACGTTGTAATGTTGATTTATTTTTGTCAAATGTATGCAATATTAGGATATGTTTATTAAATTGTAATGTCAATTTATGTTTTTCACATTGCAATGTCAAGTTTTATTCAACAGCTCAAGATGTCAATATATGTTTATCACAACATGTTGTTGGGTTATGTTCATCTCATTGCAATATCAAGTTATGTTTTCCAAATTATGATGCTCATCAAGGGACTATGGTTTTGTTAAGGGTGTTAGATTCATGGTTTATTTTCTAACAAAAAAAATTCATTGCTAAGAAGACAGGGACATCGAGTGATGTGATGTATCACATGGAGGAAACTTCCTTATGATATGTTGTGTAGTGACTATTTTTTTTCATTGTGATACAGTGCAAGGAAAGAAACTTTTTAAAAATGTGATAATGAAATTTTTTCTTAGGAGAAGAAGTAGAAAATATTTTTCTTTATTATCACTAACAAAAGTTTGTAGGTATGTGATATGTAGAAGAGGAACCTATGTCATGAGGAAATAAAGAGTCCTTTGATACAAAAAGTAAAAAAATGTATCTTAAGAAAAGAAAAATATTTGTGATATATAAAGGGAAAAATGGTATGAAACTATAAGGAAAAGTTTTGCAATCATATTATGAACACCTACAATTTCATGAAAACAAATTATTTAATATTAATATTAATTTTTGAGTTGTATAGAGTGGAAAGGCTCCAAAACCTAACATGGTGTGAATTATCATTTTGCTTCATGCAATGATCATTATGCAAAATGGTTCTTTGTGGTGATTTAAGGTTGAGATTACTACTAGTGCAACCATATAAATTAAATGGTTGTAAACATTGATAAGCATCAATCCATGATAAACATAAAACCAATTACTTCATGATACATTTCATGCTGTTAAAATTAAAAACACCATAAAAGTTAACTAAATTTTATCTTTATTTTAAATCATTATTATTGTTGTTATTAATTATGAAAAACAATTGATATATAAGCTAAACATATATACATTTAAAAAAAGTGTGAAAAAATTCTTAAGCATGCAGATTCACCCCCACTTTACCATAGACTTAATGTGTAAATATGCTTTGTTACAATACCATGAGCCAATAACATCGCTTATCGATACCATATCCCAAAAAAAACTATAACATGTTTGGCATTTTTTTAATCAATCAATTTAATTAAAAGGACAGAAATGGTATAAATACTTTGGAAATGAATATCTGCTTTTGATTTGTGAATACTACTAAGAATATTCTAGAATATTACATGGAGAGCAAATTCTTGGAATCTTTTTCCCAACGAAAAAAACTATAACTTTATTTATGATTCATAAACAAAATTTAATTTTGCATACATACTTTATAAAAGTGTATTTCACAGGATATTTCCATATTCTTCAATGGCTCCAATAATAAGATCTCAAGGAAAAACCAACACCTAACACAAGATAACCAGTTCCCCCAACAAAGAAACTATAGAATTACATGAAATACCCTAGGGGTCCACACAAAAACCTTGAAGACAAGGTTGAAACCCTCGAAGACATAAACATATAGAGAAATAGTCCACAGAAAAATAACACAGGGCCCGGAAGTGAGCTCCCATATCAAGCCTTGAACTAGGCATCAGATATTACAAGACATGGTGACAAACCACAACATTACTTAACAAAAATGTTGTAGTGCCATCGAAGAAAGAAATAGCTAAAATCACCATCGGAGAAAGAAACAACAATGATGGATATGAGAAACATGACAACATGTTGACCCTTTGACCCCATGGTAAAAACGGGCAGTGGAAACCATCAGAACCCCAAAAAAGTTGTGTTGTTGAACCAACACCATAAGGTAGTAGTAGTGGACATGTATCTGGGAAAGAACACAGCGAGTGATTCCCGTCCGACAATGGTAGTAGGAAATATTTGCGGAAACAGACCCTTGAGATGGAGGAAATCCATGGTGATAGGAAAGGCAACATGAAAAATTGGGTTGTGATGGCTAGGGTTCCAACTATCAAGCCCTCTCCCCCTTCAATACCCCGGTTAAGTTCCTACAATATACCTAATAATTATTGATAATTTAATTAAAATTATGGAAACCCTATTCCAAAATAGACACACCTATCAATATAATTATGGAATAAAGAAAATCCTAATTGAAAACATTGAAGGAAATAATTAATTATACCCATGGCCAATTGTTTCACATCCACAATGCATCACCATCTCAACTTTAGGATGTTACTCTATAACTAAAACTTAAACAAGTGGGATTTTTCATAGTAGCATAATCCCTACCTCTTTTGGTAGTTATCAGTTTGTTGGCATGATTAAGGTAGTGTGGGGCCCACATTTATGTGATGCCACTTCCCATATCTACATTTTGTTGTGACAGGTACTAGTTGTGGAGCCCTATGCATTGTGATGACACCTTTTACTTCAATATTGAGAGCAAATTTTATTAAACTCTTGAATCATGTCTTGATTGCATGTCGCATTAGGGAAATTTTGATGTCTAAAATGGGCCTCCTAAGGAAAATAATAAAATAACAATTAAAATCATAAAATAAGAGTTATGAATTTTAAAGAAAAAAAATGAAACTACCATTTTTTATTATATTTTCATGTTATCTCCTTACAAGTTTACTCAAATATCAAGTGTAGACACTTGTTGGATGCATAATTAAATTCCCCATCCAACGAGTACCCACTGTGCATATTTCTAAGTAGACCTACATAAAAAAATGAAAATACATGAAAGAAATGTGTTCAACATGTCGTTTTCATGGACTTTCATTTTGTTTGAATGTAGGTCTACTCAGAAGCATGCACAATGGATATTCATTGGATGTGCAATTTAATTTTTCATCTAATGGGTGTCTACACTTGACATTTGAGTAAACCTACAAGGAGATAAGCTAAAAATAAATTTTAAGAAGTAGTATTCTTCTTTTCCCTCTAATATATTCTCCCTTGGGGATGATATCATCATCTAGAATCCTATTGGTTATTTTAAAGTTACTTTTTTCAGTACATTTTTTGTTTTGAGTCCCCTTTTTTACTTAAAAATTCCCCTAATGATTCATTTAATAAATGTTGAAAATACTTATATTTACCGGAAGGTGAGCTTTTATTAAATGTTAGATTAATCCTTAATTACTTATTTAATATACATTAAAAATAAAATAACATGAATCCATAGCATGGGAGGTTAACTAAGTTTCACAGTGTTTTCATCACAAGACAAGAAAATATGTGTGTCAATGACCGTGAAAATTGACCTTTTGCACCTTTTAATTAACACGAGTCTTAAGAATAAGAGTAGCAAAGCATGAATAATGAGGATAGGGAGATGGGAAAAATATTATGACAAGTAACAATGATTTTACTATCGTGGGTTATACAATGTATTTTGCGAGTTCTTGGCATGAGTGATAGAGGCACGAGACGATAATTGAATATGTTAATTATTGGGAACGTTCCTGTCACACTGCAAGATGTTGTTGATGATGTGATTTTTAAGTTTGTTTTGTGTCTTCTAATGGAACATAAATAATTTATGTCATGGAAGGTGAGAGAAAGATTGTTAGGTGACAATGCCTACTTGTAATATTTCAAAGGGATTATGAGTATAGGGTTTTGAAGATAGGAAAAGGAGAGAGATGAAAGCTAACAAAGGAAATGGATTCCCACACAAAATGGTGAGGTTGTTCTCTTGTGAGAACCACCCATTAAATTTGTCAAATCAGAACCCTCAAACCATGTTGAATAGCCATACAATTTTCAGCATGCATAAAATGTACCATCTGATAGCAAATATAGTCCATAAATCCAATTAATGGTTTCATGTTTAAACAATGCGTATATTGGAGCCCAATATCAAATATGGACAGACCATGTCAAAAATTGTGGTGGGGACTAGACAACCCATTGGGTCACTCTACACAGTTAATTATTTCCTTATTTCACATCTAATATACAGTTTCCATCATCATTTCAATTCACCTAAATCAACAACTTTAGGATGTGTCACTGTCACATGGGTTACATGTTAATATCTTATCCATATCGTTTGTCCACATTATATAATGAAAGTGTCTTCCCATTGTGTTGCATAATTCCAATGGAACCTCTCATGCACAATTAGAGAGATGGAATTGGTGTAACGTTATCTTTAATTCTTGAATTGAAGCATTAATCCATGTACTTTAAGGAAGCCAACTTTAGTGTGATTAAAGCGTAGCTTGGGGGTCATTTCACGTTAAAATTAAATTAATTTCCACATATGTTTAATGAAGATTTGGGTGTCATCCATCTTTTCAGACATTATTGGAAAGTACTATTGAGATCATAAGTGTCTATACCAGTGTAGTGGTGAAATAATCATGTATTTATGACTTAAGGTCAATGAAAATCTATTAAATTTCATTAGTGGTTCTTCTTTATTCATATTACAAGTTTTTGCATTGTTACATTTTTTAGGTCAAAAAAATGGAAAGACATGCTAAATAAGCTCAAAGATACATAAGATACATGTAACACACCTCCTTACCACCCATAGACCACACTAAAGGTGAAAGGAGACAATAAAAATGATGACCTCGCTGTAACAACCCTAGTTAAAAATCCATGTAATAAAGTTAATAAAGGAAAAATAATACCAAGGTCATAGAATACGTATTCCAAGCTAAATGTTGGGCAAAACATCCTAATGGGGGTTTATTTTGGTTTATTGTGGCTAAGAGGAAATTGTCAAAAGCTTTGAAAAGGCAAGAGGCATTAATTGGCATTTTATTTATGGAAAATATGGAAATTAGGAGAAATGAAAGGTGAAAGGTCACAGGTTGCATGTGAGGAGGAAAATGAAGGAAAATAATCGAAAATTGAATAAATTAGAGGACTCATTAATATGGCTTCCAAGGATCAGTTGGTAAGCTTTTTATGAGTTCAATTTTAGAGCTCTCTCTTTATACTCTCTCTCTCTCACACTCTTGGACACTTCGAGAATTCTTGGATCATTCTAACATTAGATCAAGGAAAGAAAAGGAAGGGAAAAGAAGGGAACCAGGGATCAAGAAAGAAAGAGCAACATCTAGCAGCTACAATGAGATTATTTGCAGGTATCAATTTTCATATGTGATTTCCTTTCTAGATTTTGGCATGCATGATACATGCATGAGTGTATTTGGTTCTCTTGTTTCCATTGTGATGGGTTTTTCCAGGTGTGACAATGTTCTTCAGCCTTGCCTTTCCATTTCTGGATAGCCATGGTGTGATGGTGATTTCTCTTATTTGGTTGAGCTGGATTTCCAGATGGTATCGAATTTGAGTGAGATGGTATCTGAAAAAGAACACAAGGCATAGGAATCCCTAGACTGGAAAAGGTGGGATTGCGGTAAAGCTAGATTTTGTGTACCTCGATGGGCCTAGGAATCCTTGACAGTGAATGGTGGGATATATGGTAAATCCTAGAGGTGTGTGCCCTTGACCAGGCCTAAGAATCCTCGACCAATGAATGGCGAGATATATTGTAAAGCCATGGGGGATTCACTCAATCAACCTATGGCATAGCACGTGCATTCATGACATACTAAAAGTTACCCTTAATTTGACTACATATTGGAAAATACCTCTAAAACTAATTTTATTTAACCCCTTGCTAATACGAACCCAATAGATCTTCCTAGCTTAAAAAACCCCTACTTTCACTAGATATTGTAGGTATCCATTTTTTCATTGACATTTTTTATAACTCTTTATATATTTTCATTAACTTTGAGCTCCATTTTTTATACACAACATATAAAAATTCTTTACCTACTATTATATGCTAAATATACTATGTCATTTTTTCCTTAATATATATCCCTCAATATGAATACATGTGGTATGCTATTTCTCCCCCAATGAAGCCCCCATGGGTAATACCTAGAGGGTGGAGTCTCGATTAGGCCTAGGAATCATCGACCGATGAATGGCAGGATGTACGGTAAATCCTAAATACTAGAGTATCGATTAGATTAGGAATCCTTGATCAATGAATGTTGGGATAAACGATAAATCCTAGATACTAGGAGGCATCCAAATTCGTCATGGTGTAGGTGGAGAGATCCAGAGGCATCCATGTTTGTTTAGGTCCTAATGATCCGGTGGTGATTGTGGTAAATCTAGGTTGTATTGATGAGGGTTCAAGCTAGTGAACTGGTGGGGATTGCAGTAAAGCTTTAGGAAGCCCTGGTTAGTTTTGTTGTGTCTTCCACATTCATGCTTGGAATATGGCATGGGGGTGATTGGTTGAAATAAAGATTTGGTTTAGCCAGTCTATAGTTAGGTGGTTCATGGAAGTCCCATACTTGGTTGGCTTTTACATTCATTAATAAGAGCTCTTTCTCCTTGGTATTTCATGTGTAAATGTATTTTATTATATGTGGACTTTATGGTTGTTATATCCTTGTTATTTATGTTGGTTATATGTTGTTTATGAGTATGTTTTATGACAAACTTGATGTATAGCTCTCATCATGTTTTGATTTGCAAATGAATGTACAATGTATACATGACCTAATAGACGATAGTGCGACTATTGTGATATGGAAATAATTATTCTTTATGAATCTAAGATAAGTGTGAGACCCCTATGCTCAGATTTGTTGTTATGACCTGTAGATTTCATATTTATGACATGTTTGATGAAATGCCTGTCATAGCTACTATGGGTCCAATCAAGTCATTGATCAATTGTTTGCATTAGTAACTTTGTTCCATTTTTAGTTATCATTTCTAAAAATTTCATGAGGTTCTAGGCAGTGGTATGAGTCCTAGCCTTAAAAAGTGGCACTGAATCCAGGGTCGCTGGCTGAAAACTGCCTAGACAATTCCACAGCCGTTGACATGCCTTGTTGTGGGAGAAACTAGAAGGCTTTTGTCACATGCATGCCTTGTCATGGGAGTGAATAAGGCTCTAGGATAGTAAAAATATAAGTTGTCTCAGGGGTTAAGCACCTGGAAGGGTTGCTTACCTCCTGAAGGGTTTGTAGCTCCTAGGTAAGGTAAGTTTGGTTGTGTTTTGTCAGTTACAGTTCCTTAATTTTACTTGGGGAGATGAATCACATCAAAGTTGCCTCTTGTCACATGTTTACCCCAGTGGACCAGTTAGCTTAGGTAAATGTGGGAGGAGGGTGTTACAGAGTGGTATCAAAGCATGGTTCAACACTTGGACTAGATGGGCGAAATATGTTTGTCATCCATTAGTTGCATATGTGTTCTTTATGTTTGCGGAATATGTGCTTGTTATGTATGCATGGTGGTAGTCATTGTTATAGTTGTGTTTCCATGTAGGAGTTGATGATGTTTTTGTTGGGTTGTGTTTGTCGTGAATGCAGGTCGGTTGTATATGCATTTGTTATTCATGTCATTGTCTATATGTTGTTATGCATGCATTGTCATGGTTATAGTTATGCATGTATAGTAGGTGAGACATACATTTTGAGGTCGTTGTATGTAGGTTGTGTCAAAATGATGCTAATGTGTTGTCTAATATAGAATAGGAGATGCAAATTATCAAAGCGAGATTGCAGCACTAGACCTCAGGGTAAGAGCATATCGTCATACCTGTTTGTTTGGTGGGTATGCAGGTATGTTGGTTAATGATTGTTATAAGCATTATGGTTATGTACATGTCTGTCAATCTATGGTTTAGTGTTTTCTTTTGGGATTATCTCATCCATGATTATTTAAATCATGGATGCAATAATCTCGGAAGAAAACACTACACAAAAGAATAATCGCAGAAGCCTCAGAACAACAATATATGGTTGTTATGGTTACATGTATGATAAATACTAGTTGACCAGTGTAGTCATATGCACGTGTCAGATGATCACGAAGGATAGTAACTTGTTGTTATATGTATTGTGGTCATATGCATGATGGTTGTGGTCATTGTACTTAGGATCTTGATGTTATGTTTATAATGCTAAATTGGATTGGCCTATGCAGATGGTTAGGATTATGACATTCAGGTATGGATTTACCCATTGTGATATTATGTTGTACTATTCTAGACTCTCTATGCATCTATGATTGTTATGCATTAATTACGATTGTTTATTGAGTTTATGATGTGAACATGTTAGCTAGTTACTGTTATGGATATCATGACCTTATTTATGTGTGAGTTGATATGTTGTGAAGTTACATTGTGCTAATTTAGATTGATTTTCTGGATAAGATAGCCTCCCCTGAGATGCATTAAGGTATGAGTTTGCTTATTTCGTCTACTTGGTGTTTGATGTTTGATTATGTTGTTTATTTGGTATTTGATGTTTGATTATGTCATTTATTTGGTGTTTGGGTGTTTGATCATGTTGTCTATCTAGTGTTTGGTGTCTACTATGTCATCTATTTTTTATTTGAATGTTTCATTAATTGCATGAGATGAGTATGTGTCTATAAGATTGCATGAAGTAATAATCTTGTTTTAAGATGGTTGTGTCAACACATTATATGTTGAGATAGCTGATATGTACTTGAGTGTAAGTAGGTTATAGGTCTAGCATTATGTATTATGATTGATGAATATGAGTTGATTTTTGAGTATGACATTGTTGTTAGATGTGACAAAGGTTGATTTAAAATTAATAGATATGTTGTCTTGATATTTGTAACATGTGACTGACATGTGTGTTCAGTTACAAGGCAGCGTGTTTGGCACAACAAGGTAAGATAGCTAGTATATTGTATATTTATTTAAGTGTTGACAATTATGTGTTTATGACAGTATGATACAGGGGATTGCTTGGAAAAAGAACTTCAATAAAATCCTAAAGAAGGCTCAAGTTGAGCTTTCCTTTGGAATCACTGGGAACCATGGGGATTGAGTCATGGTGTTTGTTGTCAATCTTGTGCTTTTGGTCTTTTGGGATTTGTTGCACTTGACTTGTGGCTTGGTTTATGTCTAGTGAAAGGACTTGCCACTTCTTTGTGGTGTCATATTTCTATTGGTTTTCATGGTTTTCTTCTAGTTTGTTTCTTGTTCTTGCCTTTTATGTTTTGAGGGTCTTGGGAATTGGTTGGGAAGGAGGAAAATTAATGGAGCTTGGGGAGAGATGAATGAAGCCCAATATGTGATGCAAGACTCAGATGAAGGCAAGAGTATGATAGTGGATTGGATTGGTTGGGTCCATTGGTTTAAATGGACGGTTGCAGGACAATCATGAGAAAGGTAACAGGAAAGGTAAAGTAAATGGATATAAGATAATTGATGCCTTGGCTAAGTTGGGCACTGTTGTTCTTAATGTTGTGCATGTTGTGCAAGGTTAAAGGGAGTTCTCTTAACTTTAACCTTATGGTATTTAGTAATTATGGTGTGATCATGATTGTGTTGATGTCAATATATGTATATATGTATGTACGTGTGTTTTTTTCTGACAAGGCTGTCAGGAATCATGATTGTTTTATGCAGATGTTTATATCTGTATATGTATGTATGTATGTCATTTTCTAATGGGGTTGTCAAGAATCATTCTTGTGGTGGAATGATTCCTTATGCAAGTGAATGACATGAAGAGGTTTATGGTTTATGAGGAATCAAGTGGGAAGAGTATCTCTAACAGATCTATGAGGTTAGTTTCTTGTGGATATGGTTGATATTATATGCTTGTACTATGCCTATGTTTATGTTATGGAGAGGTAATGCTAAGGGATACATCAACGAAATGAAATCAATTTTCTTTGTGACATACTGGGACAAGCATGGATAAGACACTAGAAGCAAGGTCATTTGGTAAGGAAAGTGTGGTCTTAAGATGTGTAGTACTTGTGTTGTGTACATTTCACATATGTAGTATTGTGTACAGATGATGTTATGTTGTTGTATATATGGTTTTGTGTATATATTGCATATGCAGTGTTGAGTATAGATGGTTCTATGTACATGTTGGATAGGTGGTGTTGTGTACATATCGTATTGTGTGCATGTTGGATATGCGATGTTATGTGCATATGATGTTGTGTGCATGTTGGATATGTGGTGTTATGTACATATGGTGCTATGTACATGCTATATATACATTTATATGTAGATATGGTGTTGTGTGCATGTTGTACATGTGGTACATATGGTGCTATGTACATGTTGTATATACATTTATATGTAGATATGGTGTTGTGTGCATGTTGTACATGTGGTGTTATGTACATGTTGTTGTGTACATATTGTATATGTGGTGTTGTGTGCAGGTGGTGTTGTGTACATGTCATGCATTTGGTGATGTGTAAATGTGGTATTATGTGCATGTCATACATATTGTGTTTTGTACATGTGGTAATATGTATGTGCATTATGTAGTCGTGGCATCATGACAGGTGTATATGTTGTGTTGTACTCTATGTATGTATATGTGTTGTGTTGTACACCGGTTGTAAGTGAATGTGTCATGATGTATATCAGGTGTAGTTGTATTCATTGTGTCATGTCATATTTTGTGTGTGGATGTATGTTTTATGATGTACATTATGTATGTGTATGTGTTGAAGAGAATGTATTGGGTGTTTGTTGGGTGTGAAAACCAATTTGGTGTGTGTACGGAAAGGATAAAGGATAAAGACAAAAGAAAATTTCTAATTAAAGGATAAATATCGATATTTTATTTCATTTTTATTAAGCATGTGATCTATGATTTTGATTTATTATTGTTACATGTGATCCATGACTTTGGTTTATGACGATGGCATGCAATTTATGATTTTGATATATGGTGGTTGTGCTTTGAGCTAAGAAGATGTGATATGTTTATTCATGATGATTTTTCAAGAGTTAGTTTGGCTTGTTGTGATAGGAAGTGAGCATAAGTGAAAATGTGGCTTATTGATGGGCCACCAATAAGGTATGATTTGAATTTATTTTAAATCTAATGGAATTTATGTGCTTGGTACAAGAAAGCATGGAAATGCCTAGTTGGGCGGTTGAAATTGACTGCAAGCATTAGTAGCACCAACACAAGGAATTGGAACAGGAAGCAATATGTTGGTAAAACACTTCAGGAGAAGGGTTTTTGTGGTACATTAGTATCCAATAGTTTCCATTGATTTCCGTGAGCATGCTATGACCACTATGATGGTTTTGAGGTAGAGATATGCCTTGGTTTTTGAAACTTTTGATGGGAGGAAACATTTCCAAGGGATCGATCACCCAGGATAGGGGACATTGGGGAACTTGGAAGGTGAGTGACTGCATGGAAGGGGGTGACCATATTTCCTAAGGGACAATGTAGCAGAGAAGGGAAGGTCATGGAATGTATTATTTTTTTTCATTAGAATTTCCAAATGGAATCAAAAGCAAATTGGGAGTGTGCCATGGAACAATGAGACAATAATTGATCACTGAGAGGACAAGTAATGCAGGATTGTGGCATTGGACATTGGATATAGATTTGAATTTGGAAATGGATTCTAAACTTCCTGGGAAGGAGGCAAATCCTGGTACTACTTTTGAGGGTGGAGGTACGGGCATCTGGATTCCCTTATTGTATATGCAGTCATCGTATCCTTTTATTTGTTGGTTAAATAAAATGTGCATATGTATATATGTGTACATCATTGTAAATACTGTATCGAGCTAGATTTATAAAGCTCCATATATAGTATGGTTGTTTATTGGTTTAAGAAAATGTGCATAAGTATATGTGGATGTTATTATAAATATGGTAACGATCTATGTTATAAATCTCCAGTAAACGATATATTTGTCATGTTTCAACAATGATCATTGTAAATACAACAACGAGTTGCGTTATAAATATTCATGAGCAGTATGTTTTGTTTTCAGGTTTTTGTTCATTTATAGGTGTCATTAAACACTAAGGACGATGTTCCCCCAAGGGAGAGGGTTCTGTAATAGCCCTGGTTAAAAATCCATGTAATAAAGTTAATAAACGAAAAATAAGACCAAGTTCATGAGACACATATTCCGAGATGAATGTTGGGGAAAACATCCTAATGGGTGTCCATTTTGATTTATTATGGCTAAGAGGAAATTGACAAAGGCAAAGGATTTGAAAAATAAAGAGGCATTAATTGACATTTTATTTATGGAAAATATGGAAATTAGGAGAAAAGGAAGGTGAAAGGTCACAGGATGCATGTGAGGAGGAAAATGAAAGAAAATAATGGAAAATTGAAGAAATTAGAGGCCTCATTAATAAAAAGGCTTATGAGGATCAGTTGGTAAAAAAAAAAAATCATTTCAATTTTGGAGCTCTCTCTTTATACTCTCTCTCTCTCTCTCTCTCTCTCTCTCTCTCTCTTCGATATTTAGAGAATTCTTGGAGCATTCTAGCATTGGATCAAGGAAAGAAAAGGAAGGACAAAGAATTCAAAGGGAAGAAATGCTGGGCAGCGGATCCCCCCCATAGCATGTTTTTGGGGCTTAAAGCCCAAGTTTTGGTCAATGTAATGTAAAGACCCCGCAAAATGCAGGTGCAGAGCGTGAGAATATAGGGTTGTCCACCCTAAAATAATGTAATTTAATATACAATGTGTCAGCCTATCCATGGTCCACAGACCATGGGATTGTATAAATAGAGCAAGGCTCTAAGTGTAAGTGAGTCAAAGTCTTAGCTTTAAGAAATAACATGGGTTTTTGAATGAGGAATTTGCTCTGAGTCTGTAAGTCCGACTCTTGGGTCATAGTAGTAGTAAGAGGCTCTGTAGCTGAGTGCGTAGAGACCTGGTAGAGTATGTAGCTATGTACGTGGACCCTTGCAGTTGAGTGCGCAGGGCGGAGTCAGGGTTGTACTTGAATAGAGGACTAATAAAAGATAAGTTGATTCTGGAATACTATGTATTTATTAATTCTTTGATATTTATGCATTACATTTTATGATTGCACGCACTGGCTATAAATGTTGAATGATTAATGAGAATCTTGGGCCCACATAATGACGTTAAGATCTATAATAAAAGCACAGTAAGGATAAGGATCTAGACAACACCTCTTCACACCCTTTACAAAGCTACACAGAAGTAGTTACACAAGTCGTGAAGGACAGACAACTATGCGGAGCAGCGCAAGCGTGTAGGATCGGTTCGTGAACTTCCCAAACTTCATCAAGACATCCCTAGGGTGTGGAAACCTAGTTCCAGCACCCTCCCATACTACCTCAGTGAGACCTCAGTCCGTGCACTGCAGACTGTTGCTAAAAGGGTCGGTAGTACCAAGATTTGCTTGGCTAAACTCATTGTTGAACCTGGGTCAGGCCCCAAGTAGCCAACAAATGGTTCCATTTCTAGGACCAGGATCTACCTAAGGGATGCCTGATGTCGGAACACTAGAATCCCATGAAGAAGGAAATTGAAGAGTGGTTGGATCAGAAGATTCACGAGTTCGTGACACAGGAAAACAAAACTTTGCAGATATCAAAGAAGAGGTGGTTGAATCGCTACGTATATACGGAAATCCATGAGATCTTCATTGCGTCCTTCCATTCTGAACTGTATGAGTGGATCGCGATGTTAGCCGATAGTCAGGGAAGGTATAAGCTCGATAAACCAATAGTGTGGGCTCTAGAATTAGTGTGTAGATTAGAGACATCGAAGGATAATATCGCACGAGCTATGGACCATTGGCTTGACCAGATAATAGGGGGATTTATCACTAAATACGAGATAGACACGACTGTGAGCTACAGTGAAGCAGAGGGACGTTTTCTCAAGGGACCGCGAGGTAGGTACATTAAATCCCTTAATACCTGGATTAATATGTTGTTATGTGAAAAATCGGTGATGCGAATACATTAATGTTTGGAACGACGAGGAGTGGAAGGATCTACAAAGGTAGCGGGGAATTGGGAAATAGTCCCTTGATTTCACCTTCACGAGAGAACGAGGAAGAGCTCACTCGGGTCTCTCTGAGAAATGCGGTCAGTTCGATAAGGCAGCGCATTCTGCAATTACCACCTCCACTTACGCCACCACCCATTTCACCTCCCTCACCTCCATCTCTGCCCACTCCACCTCCACCATCCCCAGAGTAAAGCATGGTGAGCGCGATCGAGCTACCCGTATTCATAGGAGTAAGAAATGAGGATTCGAATTAGTTCTGGTTCGTGGCAAGAGCAATGTGGGAAGCACAAGAGGTCACAGACGACAACATTAAGAAGGCTACATTGGTGAGCGCACTGCAGGATTGTGTGTTGACGTGGTATATCAAGCATTCCAATGATCACCCAAATGCAGGAATAACAGAGATTCAGAATGCGCTGAACAGAGAATTTAGCCGGCCAAAATCAAATACACAGTCAATCATTGGATTTAAAGAGATTGTGATGCTTCTAGGTAAGAACCCCTGGAATCTAGATTAGCGGTTAAAGAGTACGATCTGCGAGGCTAATATGAAGCTAACGGATGCACAACACCGCACATGGTTTGTGGCATCTTTGACACCGCACCTGAGGATGACACTATCATAGCAGAAGATTTCAACCCAGGCTAAAGCGTTGGAAATGGCATTGAGATTGCATGAAAAACCAATACAAGATCTGGGGCTAGGAGTTCAACAAATCCACGCACAGCTACAGAATCTCTGCCTGGAAATGCAGAGCTTGAAGTAAGATAAGGCACCGTGGCCAGAGGCACATGAGGAAGTATGGTGTATAAAATGGAAAGGCCAAGGCCACGACAAGGATCATTGTTCGTTATTTGTGAACTACTTTGTAGGAGGGGGGTCAATGCCATTGAGACTAGAAGCACATGCAGGGTCGAGTACGACCCCCGCGTTATGGCGCGCAATCTATTAGATAGGAGGAAAACACAGAACAAACAATTGTCATCTATTGCAGAATTATACACAAGCCCTGTAGCAGCTGTTTCGTAATTTCTGTAGATCGGTGGGCCATGATCAGCGTACTTGTTGTAGCTACGAGTTGATGATGGAGCAGACCCCAACTTATAGAATGTAGACAGAAACATGAGGCCTCGACCCAGTCGCGGGGATGGCATGCGCTAGATTTCACGGTCGGGTCGAGGATGAGGATGAATGGGGGCAAGAAGGGGCCACGAATAGTTTATTTTCTATAATTGCAGAGGAACAGGGCACTACGCCCACAATTGTACTAATCCAATGAGAATATCTTGTTCATGTTGTACTGAATTTGATCATGAACCAGTGGATTATCCTACATTGATCGCACAAATGTGCAAGAAAGGGGTACTACAGCCTACTCCAACTCAGAATATCCAAATGATGAGGTCTGAACCATGTGATGAAGACCCCAACATGAACATGATGCTCAGAAGTGGCGCAACCATAGGAGAAGATAAAGGGAAGCAGCCTGAGGAAGATACATGGGTTCGCAAGGCTCTTGCAAAGGAACCTAAATTTGACTTAGGACACGCAAAGGAGATATTTATGGAAGCTAAGAAGAGCTTCATGGAGGCCTATACTTTAGGTAGTAAGGATCAACCAAAGCTAGGGATGGATCCTTCTATGCTTACTACCTTTTTAGAGACATGCATGAAGCTACTGTGCGATAATAAGGCAGTCAAGGGACTACAAGAGTTGATCACTTGGTGCGCAGGGTCGGGTGAACCATGCGTAGTCCAAAAACTGGGAAAGCATACATTGCACACTCGGAGGGAGATGAGATTGACAACGTAGATTGGTGAATACGAAATGGATTAGGTAATATTGGACCTGGGGTGCGACGCGAATGTGTTACCTAAGAAAACCTAGGAAAGCATGGGCAGGCCCACGTTGCAGTGGTCCCCTATTCAATTACGAATGGAAAACCAACAGAAGATCGTGCCCATGGGAAGGCAAGGAGTGACAGTGGATATCGAAGGCGCAAGCACGCAGACAGACTTTGAAGTAATAGAGATTGTTGACGATATCAATCTCTATCCCTCATTTCTAGGAATAGACTGGGCCACTGATATGAATGGTTTCATCAACCTAAAGAAGCATAAAATGATATATAAGAAAAATTCCCTATGCGTAGTAGTTCTGCTAGAGTCAGCCGAAGGAACACGCTACACTAAACCTGCGCGTGACGATGACCACGACGATGAACTAGATTGCATTTACCAAATAACATTGCAAGACCAGGAACGGGTGAACCCAACTGCAGATGGGAGAATCTCGTGCAAATGCGACAGTTCTTGTACTTCTGATTCAAATGAAGAAGTAGAATGCTGGCGAAACTGGTTACACGAAGTGACAACACTGAATTGTAGCATGATGATTAGATCACTGCGGCGCATGACAACAGAAGCAAGGGAACTACCAACATATGATGAATTAACATCGGTGCATGAATTCCTGGACAAATGTGAAAGCGCAGTACTAGAATAGCAGTGGTATGATGCGCTGGAATGGGCGCTGTGCGCAACACCTCCATGATGGTGTACACATCATAAGAGTATTGGAGACTGGTGAAAATCTAGAAGATGAAGGTGCTTATGATTTGGAAATCCCCAACATCGAACAAGAGCCAAGAAATCAAGACAAAAGCAACTTGTGTGCCCACCTGTGTCAATGGGTGCAAATGTGTACTGTGCAAGTATATCCCAGACAAAGGATCGAAAATCAGAACCCACCGCAATAGTAGGAAAAGCAATGCTCACCATAGATAGTCCACATTGGGGCATCCACAAAGTTATGCGGAATCATGAACATAGTTTACCAGGCGAAACGAACTGATTGGGACCTACGTGTGCCAGTGTTCTGATGGGCATATGGGGCCATGCACAAGAACCTGAGTGTAGGAATGATTCTGCGAACGATGAGCTAGTAGAGTCAAGGTTGTATCTTTGGGAAAGAATCCTCACGCAATAACTAGCACAACACGTGAGGACCAGAGTGAAGAATGTATGCAACCGCGCGAGGACGAACATATGCAGATTTAAGAAGCCATTCGGTGAGGGAACTTTGAGCTTTGTGAACTCAAAGAAGATCAGGTACAACTGAAGAAGGAAAGCATATTAATGGACGTGGATATCAGAAAACTGGAGACCGAAATAGCACAAACATGTCGTGTTGACGGAAGGATAGGATAAGATACGGGTAGCCATACCACCGTAGTAGAAGAGTGTCGCTGAGAGTTTCTGGTTCTGCCACCAGGGCTACAATCGCACCTTATCAAACAAAGTAACCAAGGAAGCGCACTGTATAAGGGAGAACCCAACACGCTGACTAATGCCAAGGTAACTGAGGGGCACCCGCGAGCTAGGCCGGTAGGTGCAAGGAAGATTCGCGTAGGTTGTGTGCCCACCTAACTATTAGTATAAGGCATAGTCTCAGCACTCCAAGCAGTAGAAAGAGAGCGTGGGACTATAAACAAGTCTGTAGGAGAGCTGCGTGGGGAGAAGGTTATGCGCAGGGTCAATTTGTCATAGGGGTTGCGGTCGCGCATAAGGGGTTGTGCTGCTACATGGGTAGGTTGGAAGGTGACCGTTGATGTCATTGTTCATGAAAAGAGCTCCAATTCAAGGCAAAAAGGCATGGGTGGCGGGCAATTAAGATAGGAGTTAAGAGCTAGATTCAGGACGATCTGCCACCAATAAGATATTAATGACTCAGATGTGGAGGGAATGGTCGAATTCAAATTCAAATGATACTATAAAATCCCTTGGGTGAGCCTCGAGGAAAAACTTGGTTATTTAATATTTGAGCTAGTACAGAGCATTGAGCACCAAGCACTCTTGCTACTATCGAGTACGCGACCGAACGGATCCAGTGTAGATACAATGATGGTTGCGAGAACTAAAGTGCACTTCGCAGAAGTTACCCTAGAGACCCGTATGATCCAGGAGGAGCCAGGAGAGGCGGAAACTATACCAGAGCTTCCAAAGTCACCACGCATGCTGCGACCATAGAAAGACAAAGAGACAATAGGGCCAGTTTGGGTATCACCATGGAACCCACGGTTTATTAAATTGTCAATGGCAGAGAAGGGAAAATCCGTCACACTTGAAACAGAGGAGGAGGAATATTTGCAAGCCCTGATCACACAGATTGAAGCACAAGATGATGAGGCGAAGAATGTCTCCCAAGTTCCTTTGGTGATAAAGTTACCCCCTTACATCCCCTCATGGAAGGGGAAAGCCAAAGATACCTAAGGACCTGGAGGCCACGAAGAGTGCGCTCCAGACCCCGCTCCTTCTAGATGATATAAGTTTTGAAGGTACATCGATGGGACGGGTACCTAATATGAAGTTTGAAGACTGGGACCTCGCAGACGGCAAGAAGTTCCCACAGTTGGTCGTGGAGAAATTATTGAAGCAGAAATGGCTACGTGGTGTAGAGAAGGCTCGGATACTTCATCTATGATGGATACCCACTACCACCGTGCAACCGTCACTAATTTTGTCATCTGGCAGCTACTGTGCCTAGTACGTGATGGGTATCTCTGGCTGGAGGAGCCAATTCCCATAACGACTGATCGAATTCGCCGGATTTCTCGGTTGCCCATCAAAGGAAATGACCCCACAACCATTGCAGGAAAGAGTAGTAACTTGGCCCTCGCAGAAGCTATGAAGGCCAAATATAAGCTGGAGAAGAGGAGGCAAGGGTACACAATCACAAGCATCAAGGACCAAGGGGTGCATGTAGCCATTGAGCTACTGGCTGGCAAGGTGATGAGGAAATGCTGGGCAGACGAAGTGTTAGCATTTGTTATTGCATTGGCAGAGCAATGCGTAGAGGGGGTCCAGTTCAACTAGGCGTAGTTCCTTTGTGACGAGTTTCTGACAAATTACAGGGAGGCCTAGGAGCAGGGTAAGACCTTCCACTATGCATGGTTTCTCTTGTCCATCCTATTGGTTGTAGGAGAACTACTAAAGGCAGCCATTTTCCCATGACTGAGGGTGACCTACTCGAAGCCGTGATATACACCTCGCTTTGGGCAACGAAAGACCCGACGAGGATTCGCGAAATAAAGGGGTTTTGGGTGTTCGTGGAGGCGAGCATACGAACATGGATTAATCACAGGCCGTGCTTGTCCCATACAGTCCATAACAGCTTACAGAGCATGGCAGAGTTCAAGGCGGATATGCATAACCTATATATCTGGGAGAGCAAAGATCCTGCACAAACATGGGCGAAGCTCCCGTTCATCGTAACGAATGATGCGATCTTTGTGGTGATGGATTCTTGGCCTCGGGAGTGGCACGCACCAGACTTGGCAGAAATGGAAAAGATCATAGCACAACAACACAAGAAGGATACCAAGCTGCGCATCGCGCAACTGGCAAAGAGAAGGCACCAGGAAGAAGAAGTAGCCACACAGCAGAAGGTGGCTGAGGCAGCGCAGACAGCGGAGACCACAACTGCGCCCACCGAAGAGACCGCGGAAGGCCAAGAAATGTCCACATAGTAGGACATATAGGGGGAGGCTGAGACAGAGGAACACATGGACCTTGCACCAAAATCGACCCAACTAAAGAGGCCGCACATCCATGAGAAGCCAGCATCGCGGAAAAATACAAAGGCCACAAAGATCTCTGAGGGAGACGTTCTTGACATTGGTGAAATAGTTTGCGATGTCACTAAGGATGCTTTTGAAGAATTAATGACAGAGCAGACAATTGTGTTGGGGGCGATTAGAGCGTAGTTGTAGGCATTACAGGTGCGACCCCTAAGAACACTGGCACCACACGTTGTGGCAAGTACATTTGAAGCCAAGCTGATGTTGCATGCCCACACCACAAACACTTTTGTATTACCAGAAGGTGTAGTCTTAGCAACTGTTGAGGGCGACGGGGCCACAACAAGTAAAATGAAGGGCTGGGGGTTTCAATTATGCTGCCCTTCCTAAAGAAACCCTATACCAACTGCAAGATGGGGTAACTGCTGAACTTTGCGCCAGGGAGGGCCACGCCCTCCAAGTCTTGAATGAGCAAAAGTTAAATTTAGAACAGATCAACCTGTAGCACAACAACCTGGTCGCACAAACCCAGGGATTGGAACATGCCATGGAGGAGGCCTGTAATGACACACTGGAGTTGGTAGTGCCAGTGGTACTCCCAATAATAGAAAATATTCACCAGCTAGCAGTGGAGCCTGCAAGGTCCACGAAGAGGCCACGAAGGTTCAATTGGAGGTGAACCTACAGATCACTGAGTTGGGACTGAAGGAAAACCATCTACACCCCTAGAAGTTAGAGAGCAGTGCCACTGTGCCATTCAATCAAGGCTGGAAGCAATAGAACACGTTGTACAAGACTACATGAGATTGTTGGATTAGTCCCTCTTCATGCTCACCTCACTGTAAGAAGATCCAACCATACAATGTCTGGAGATAGAATCATGGAAGTTATAGCAGGCATATGATAATATCAGGGGGACCACACAGATGGTCGCCCTTACTCAGCAACTTGCCAAAATGAAGGAGGCCCAGGCTCTAAAGGAACAAGTAGATGCCGCGCGCCAAAAATAAGTAGTGCTTAAAGCGTGCATCCAACCTTGGCTCAAGGAAGCATTCATGGTCACCACCATGATCGAGGAAAAGCTGGCACAAATGTAGGATACATATGCACTAAGGCAGGAAGGTGCCCCTGCCAACAATGCATCCGAGATTCGCGCACAACTGATACAGTGGACAACAGAAGAATGTGTTGCAGACGTAAGTGAGGCACAAAAGTTGCTGGATGGATTCCATGCGAAGATCACCACATTAGCCGAGTGGCTCGGGACGAGTCACGATGATTGTGTTGGGGGCCTGTTGAGCAGTGGACCCCCCCCATAGCATGTTTTTTGGGCTTAAAGCCCGAGTTTTGGTCATTGTAATGTAAATACCCCGCAAAATGCGGGCGCGAAGCGTGAGAGTCTAGGGTTTTCCACCCTAAAATAATGTAATTCAATATAGAATGTGTCGGCCTGCCCATGGTCCATGGACCATGGGATTGTACAAATAGAGCGAGGCTCTAAGTGTAAGTGAGTCAGAGTCTTAACTTTAAGAAGTAGTATGGGTTTTTGAATGAGGAATTCACTTTGAGTCTGTAAGTCCAAGTCTTAGGTCATAGTAGTAGTAAGAGGCTCTGCAGTTGAGTGCATAGAGGCCTGGTAGAGTCTCCAGCTGTGTGCGTGAACCCATGCATCTCAGTGCATAGGGCGGAGTTGGGATTGTAATTGAACATAGGACTAATAAAAGATAAGTTGATTATGGAATACTATGTGTTTATTACTTCTATAATGTTTATGCATCTCATTATATTTTATGATTGCGCGCACTGGCTATAAATGTTGAATGATTAATGAGAATCTTGGTCCCACATAATTACGTTAAGATCTATAATGAAAGCACAGTAAGTATAAGGATCTAGACAACACCTCTTCATGCCCTTTACAGAGCTACGTGGAAGCAGTTACACAAGTCGCAAAGGACAGATGACTGCACAGAAAAACGCAAGCGCGTAGGATCAATTTGCGAACTTCCTAGACTTCATCAAGACATCCCTAGGGTGTGGAAACCTGGTTCCAACACCCTCCCATACTACCTCGAGTGAGACCTCATTCCATGCATTGTGGACTGTTGCTGAAAGGGTCGGTAGTACTGGGATTTTCTTGGCTAAAATCACTGTTGAACCTCGGTCAGGCCCCAAGTAGTCAACAAGCAAGGATCAAGCAAGGAGGAGAAACATCTAATAGCTACATCAAGATTCGTTGCAGGTATCGATTTGCATGTGTGATTTCCTTACTATATTTGGCATGCATGGTGTATGCATGTCTATATTTGGTTCTCTTGTTGTCATTGGCATGGGTTTTTCTAGGTGTGACAATGTTCTTCATCCTTTCCTTTCCATTTTCGAATATCCATGGTGTGATGGTGATTTCTCGTATCTGGTTGAGTTGTATTTTCGGATGGTATTGGAGTTGAGTGAGGCGTTCTATTAAAAATAACATAAGGCCTAGGAATCACTAGACCGAAGAAGGGGGGATTACAGTAAAGTTAGATTTTTTGTACCTTGGTGGGCCTAGGAATTCTTGGCCAGTAAATGGTGGGATATACGGTAAATCCTAGAGGTGTGTTCCCTCAATGAGGCCTAGGAATCCTCAACCGATGAATGGCATGATATACAGTAAATCTTGGTGGGTGGAGTCTCGATCAGGCATAGGAATCCTAAATTGGTGAAGGGAGGGATATATGGTAAAGCCTAAAGATTAGAGTCTTGATTATGCCTAGGAATCCTCAACCGGTGAATGGTGGGATATACGGTAAAGCTTAGAGACTAGGAGGCATCCAAATTCCTCACTATGTAGGTGGAGAGATCCAGAGTCATCCATGCTTATTTAAGGCCTAGTGATCTAGTGGTTATTTCAGTAAATCTTAGTTGTATTAATGAGGGTCCAGGCCTAGTGATCTAGTGGGGATTACGGTAAAGCCTGAGGAATCCCTGATTAGTTTTTTTGTGAGTCCCACATTCATGCTTGGAATATGGCACAGGGTGATTGGTTGAAAGAAATATTTGGTTTAGCCAATCTATGGTCGGGTTGTTCATTGAAGTCCCATAACCGGTTGGCTTTTGAATTCATTAATAAGATCTCTTTCTATTGGGAATCACGATTTCCATTAGACCAAAACCCGCAGGTGTTAGTCAACGATCACATCGCCAAAGATAAGGATCCATGAGAGGCAATTAGTCCATATTGCAAAACACATGGGGAGCATTGGTTTATATGATTTCCAACAATATCGACCCCAACATGAGTTGGCTGTGTATCGAACTTGTGACCTACACTCTGTTACAACTTGTTGGGAATCACGATTGTCGTTAGAAAAAAACCTGTAGGTGTTAGTCAATGATCACATCGCTAGAGATAAGGATCCACGAGAGGCAGTTAGTCCATGTCACGGAACACATGGGGAACATTAGTTTATCCAATGTTCAACACTTTCTCCTTGGTATTTTACGTGTAAATGTACTGACTTATATGTGGATTTTATGGTTGTTATATTCTTGTTATTTTTGTTGGTTATATGCTGGTTATGAGTATGCTTTATGACAGAATTAATATATGGCTCTCATCATGTTTTTATTTGAAATTGAATGTACAATGTATACATGACCTAATAGATGATAATGCAGCTACTTTGATATGGCAACAATGCTTCCTTACAAATATTAGATAAGTATGAGACCCCTATTCTCAGATCTGTTGTTATGACCTATAGATTTCATATTTGTGACATGTTTGACAGAATGCCTATCATGTCTAGTAGGCATCCATTCAAGTAATTGATTAATTGTTTTCATTAGTACCTGTGTTCCATTGTTATTTATCATTTCCGAAAGTTTCATGAGGGTTTTGGCAGTGGCTTGAGTCCTAGCCCTCAAAAAGTGGCACAGAATATGGTGTTGTTGCCTCAAAACTATCTGTAAAAGTCCATAGTCGTTGGCATGCCTTGCTATGGGAGTGACTAGAAGGCTTTGGTCGCATGCATGCCTTGTCATGGGAGCAGTTAAGGCTATAGAATAGTAAACAGATAAGTTGTCTCATGGGTTAATCACCTGGAAGGGTTGGTTACCTCTGGAATTGTTTGTAGCTCTTGTGGAAGGCCAATTTGGTTTTGTTTTTTGGTTCCACTTCCTTAATTGTACTTGGGGAGTTAAATCACATCATAGTAGCCTCTCATGACATGTTTATCCTAGTGGACCAGTTAGGTTGGTTAAATATGAGAGGAGGATGTTACATTGACCTCCAAATTATAGTTATGGAAATGGGATCTAACCATGGGTCTAGTCTTTCTAGATGGATTTTATAAGATAGGGTTGATTTTTTGTTATTGTGTCCACTAGACCTTAGCTGCATTTCTTGATCTAGGCATGTAGAGGTAGGTTTTTCCCTATTATCCACACTGCATTATTAATTCTCTACATCATCTTCGTTGTGCCTTAGTTTCAATCCTAGCTAGTTGCGACATTAACCTCTCTTCATTACACATCTTAAATTGTGTGGTAGAGCCTAGATCTTCATGGATTCTCTAGAATAAAACCCTATTGTTATTTTCGTGTTTATGTTGCATCTTTCTATAGTTCCAAGGTGCCTCCTTAGAACCACCATGACTTGAATTTAGCCTCATTTCTCTCTCTTCTATGAGCTTATGTCCACACCCCATAAAGGATCCCAATCATCTTTATGTTACTTTAGTATTATTGATTCTTATTTATACTATTGTATTATGCATACCTCCTAGTTGTTATTTTCCCTCAATTTTTGTACTACCATTACAACCACATTTTATTCCATTTCTATTTGCAACATCACTTTCTGTCACTTTGTGACCTCGCCTTTCCTAGCTCAAGACTACCCTGATGATTGGATTCACCTTTCCTACTCTTTTCCTTCATCGTTCTTAATAAGGTCATTCCATTAGCTTAAAACTAAATTTTTCTCATTTATACCACTTTTTTCTTTGAAATGAGCTTCCTTTGTGCTCTTAACATGATTATTAATGAATGAAAGATGAATAGATTACTCTTCTCCATTTATCTCACTTATTAAAATAACACTTTTACCTATTTTTTGGGCTCATTCAAACCTTCTAAAAAAGACACCTATCGAGAATCATTTTATCTCCTTTTTGGGATCATTAAAATTGAATGAAAAGGATAGTACCAAGTGTACTTGTTTTCTTTTTTGTGCCAGTTAATTTATAAATTAGATACAAAAGGAATAGGGGTGGGGGCGGGTAAGGGGGAACATTTTAGAGCCTTAAGAAATAGAATGGAAACATTAGTTGCATCACCCTTGAATATTCCACATGTTTTTTTCATTCTACTTTAGATGAGTTACAACTTTCCTAGGAGTTGTACCCATACATATGAGTCTTTTTACTCCTCCATTTGGTTATTCTTACATTTATTATACAGTATATTTTAATGCCTCCTTCATTGTTTTAATATATCATGTTGTGCTCATTAGTCAATGCTTTTAAGTCGCTTTTGTGTGATACAACTATATGTTCAAGGGACATCTAAACCTCATTCTACCCTTTGCATTCCGTGTTGACCTTTTTTGTCATCCATCCTTGTGCTAGTTGTACTTGGCGACTTCATTTATTCACATCATCTCTTGGTTTGTTTCATGTAGAATGATGAGGGAGATATAAAGGCCCTCCTTCAAACATTAAAGAAATTTTTAGGTCTAAAATGGGCCTCAAAACAAAAATGTGCAACCAAAATTAACTTTATAAGAACTATGATTCAAGATGATGATATCAACCATGGGGTATGATTCACCATTTTTGGGGTAAAAGAGTTAACATAATAATAATAATAATAATAATAATAATAATAAAAACAACTTTTTCAACTTATCTCCCTGTGATTTTACTCAAATTTCGAGTAGGAGCACTTGTTGGATGTGAAATTTAATTTCTCATCCAAAGATTACCCATGTCGCATACTTTCGATGGGCCCTTCTACATGAAAAATAAGAAATACATGAAAAATGTGATTGCAGTGAGTTCTGCCACTCAAAATTTAAGTAAAATTGTAGGGAGATAAATTGAAAAAGTAGTTTTTTTTTTCTTTCTTTTTTTCACGTTTTTCATTTATTTCTAGTTTTTCGTGTATCAAGGTCCATCAAAAGTATGAAAATTGGGTACTTCTTGGACGAGGAATTAAATTCTACATCCAACGAGTGCTCCTCGTCATAATTTGATTAAAATTCTAGGGACATAGTTGGAAATACAAGTTGAAAAGAATAGTTTTCTTCTTTTTCTTCTCTCTAAATTTTGATGATGCAACCTAATATTATTTTATTAATTCCACTATTACTTTAATTCCTTACAAGGCCCATTTTAGACCTTAAAATTTCTCCGATGGAATCTGTTAACACCCAGGTTGTTCCCTTTGACTCCAAGGGAATACGGCCAGGGTAACCACTAAC
Source organism: Pinus taeda (assembly GCA_000404065.3). Taxonomy (NCBI): domain Eukaryota; kingdom Viridiplantae; phylum Streptophyta; class Pinopsida; order Pinales; family Pinaceae; genus Pinus; species Pinus taeda. The sequence continues at coordinate 106,006 of APFE030741167.1, read as the reverse complement.
CAATCTTTGGATTACAGCTTCTAGCCCAACTGTAATTAGAGAGGGCTCTCTCTTTAAGGTTTGTCTCTATTCTGTGGAGATTTTAGGCTAGTGTTACACAGTAAAATGTCACTGCCATCATGTCAGTCTCCCTACTGTGTTGTGAAACCACATTCACCTATGCTCATGCTCCTCAAACTGGCTAAAAAACCCTCTTTGCCTAAGTTAAATGAATCATCGCGTCTGTTAATCAAATAACCGCGCTGACAGGCGAAGGCCAGTGTATCTGATGCGCTGCCAGCGCGGAAGCACACGTCTTTTCCGCGCTGGTCCCATTTTACGAACAACGCACCCTCCGTTTGTCCTGTTGAGCGCTGACCGGACCTCCTCTATAGTTGATCTGCGATGTCAGCGCGCCAGCTCAGTGTCTCACCCGCGCTGATCCTGTTTGGGTGAATTTGTTCTAACAACCAACCTTCCAGATCTCTCCAGACTTGGTTGTTAGCATTGTTGAGGTCGCCATCCTTTCTCTGGCATGTCTGTTCGACTGACCATACACTTATCTTGGGGGAAAGCTCATCCTTTACCTATTCATGGAGACTCCTTCTCCTTTATAAGCTTCCTCCATTGCCGATGAGCAGCTAGTTTTGGAACATATAGACTTTGATTGAGGAATTCTTAGTACATTAGTGCTGCTCTTTGTAGGCATTTGGTGTGTTGTGTGAGGATTTCTTTGAGCTTAAGAAAGGTCATGAGCTTGATGCCTTGTATGTGAGAGAGAGACCTCTTTGACTTGGGAGATTTGCTTCAAAGGTGAATGCTTGGAAGATATGCTGGTTGGACCCTCTAGAGAAGGACTCAGCATCAGGACTTCGGTTGTACCTTACTCTATTTTCTGTTAATAAAGATAGATGACTACTCTTATGGTTCCATTTCCATTTGTCCAATGAATGATTGATGTAAATTGTATCCTTCCTGACTGATACATAGTTGTTGTTAGTAGATTTTACGCTCTTGTTTGCTCTCTTTTGCTTGTGCAAGTGTTCGTCCACGGGGATAGCGGAGAATTGTGATCGGCTGGAGCGAAGGAGCGAGAGGATCATCTCTTCGACAAACATAGCGTTGGAATCCAAGTAGGTTTCCCTCACCCACTTGTTAATTACAACTAGGAACCTGCAGTGTAGCATTGTTTGATTGTTGCTAGACCCCCTTTGGGCTAGTAGGGATCGCCTCTATCCGTAGAGGGGATTTTCCTCTCCAAAATTTGGCGACTCCGCTGGGGAGCTTGCTTGTCTCTTTGTATGTCACCTTTGTTTTGATTATTACTCCTTTGTCAAGGTTTTGGGGATTCTTTTGCTGTTGGTTTGTTTCTGGGTTCGTCCTAGGGACTACCTTAATTGCCTTGAAAGCATGTTGCTTTGGTTTGGAAGTTTTTGTTCAAATTTATTTGCTTTTCAGCCTCAGCACGTTTTATTTTAAAACAGCTGCGCTGACATCGCATCCTGTCTTCTTTGTTGTCTCTGTCATCGCGCTTGTATATTCAGACAGTCGCGTTGACCTGGTTTTTCGGGCCAGCGCCCTTTATTCTTGTCCTTCTGCGCTGACAGCGCAAAGTTGCTACAGACACTTTTCTGTCATTGCCTTGTTGTTGTAGGGTCACTCGCGCTGATCCTGTAAAAATTCTTTTTGTCCAAATTGACCTACTGAACCTCTTGGTTTTGGCTTTCCCCTGCTTTTTCTACTTGGCTTTTGGCTTGATAACTTTGTTTGGACTGTGACTCGCTTGCTTGCGAGGCCTCGTTCCACGAGAGCTCGTTTATCACTTGTTTTCGGTTTGTGCAAAGCCTTCCTTTTTGCTCTTATTGCTTGGTTTATGTTTTGCCTCCACTTTTGCGATTACTGAAGTGTGTCAAACCGTCGTTTGTCTGGTCGTGGACTCTCATCCTTCGGGTGTTCACTTGTCTCCATTGATTTCACACTCAAACCCTAGGGCATCTAGTGGTCGTGTGTGTCTAGCCTCCCGTCCGGGATTCGGTGTTCTTAGTTGGCCAGCCAACTTCGTTTTTGTTTTCACTTTTGTTTGGTGATTGTTGAAAGTGACCGATTGTGTTCCAAGCGGTTTGCTTTCCCCCGCTGAATTCCTCATTGTCTTGTTGAGCTTAGATTACAATAGCTCATAAGCCTTTGTTTTCCTTTGATTTGGGAAACTGGTTTTAGTGACTTCGAAATTGTCTTGTGTGTGCATTGAGTGATTTAGTTTTTCACTTAGTGTTGCTATCTCTCTAATTCGTTTGAAAAGAACTTTTATGTCATTGAAAAAGTAGAGCCAACTAGTATCTTTTGCATTGATAGTTGGAAGGAAAAGAGCATTTCGTTATTTCGTGTTTTCAAAAGAAAAGTTTCATTTCCTTGCTATTAGTTGCATTAGGTTGCGCGGTTGCTTGAATTCGTTTTGTTTGTTTGAAAGATCCTTAACTCTTTTAGCTAGAATTCATCGAACAAAATGATGATCTTTGGCATATAGTTGCATTTAGGTGTTTTTGAGAGATCATACGGTAGGACCTGAAACTCAAACTTAATTCAAAGATCAACTGTAAAATTAACCAAATTTATCTAAAAACACATTGGAACTTAATGAGAACATCTAGAGGTCTAGGCTAGAGACGTGTTCCGGCGTCTTTAAACCTAGTAGCTTAACGTTGAGTGGTTGGGTGATTCCTCCACGGTGAAACGATAGGTACCAGTACGGACTGTGCTCCCACGTACCGTCGCGTATAATTTGGGAGACCCCTATAGGATTACAACCTTTGATCCATAGGAAGCCGAGTCTGCCGCCCTACGGACCGTAATGCACTGAACACAGCATTCGGGAAGATTGACTGCAGTAGGGAAGTCCTTGGTGATCTTCTGATCGCTAAGGTGTATAAGCAGTTTTACGGTTCGTTTGGCACACCCTCTTACCTAGATTTCCAGAGTAGTCAGCTTTTGATCCTT